>VYZP01064604.1:164-39527 GCA_013400635.1 Hypocryptadius cinnamomeus | reverse complement strand
ACGCCCACGCTGCGCAGGGCTGTTGCCAAGGCGGCGGGGAGCCCCGCAGCCCCGCGGCGGCCGGGCAGGAGCCGGGCTCCGGGCTTCGGGCTCAGAGAGAATTGCAGCTGCTCCCACTCTCCCTCTTCTACGCAATCCTACGTGATCGAGGTTTGGATGAGAAATATCGCGCAGGCAAAGCGAGAAAATTGCAGCTCCGCGGCGGCTCTGCCCCTCCGCCCGGGCAGACCCGCCGCCGCCGCCGGCAGCCGGGCTTCCCCGGGACCGCAACTCTCCCGGCAGAGCCGCCTGCCACTCGTGCAGCCACCCCGGCTGCCTCTCTGGCCACTGCTGTCGACGCCCGAGCACCCAGCCTCGGCAGCCGAGCGTGTCCGTGGCTTTCCCTGCTTCTCCGTGGAAGCAGAGAGAAGGGACAACCCCGGCATCCCGAGGGCTGCTCTGCCGGGGGTCGGTTCCTCGGCCGGGGAGCGTGCGGGTGGCTCCAGCTGCGGTGGGCACTGCTGGGCTGCCCCCGGCCGCAGCTGTCCCACGACACACCGCCATCAGCAGGTGCTGGGCCGGCTCCCGCACATCTCCAGCCACAAAACCGCACCGAAAAAAATTGAAGGTGGAGATACATCTCTGGTTATCCAGAGAAGTAACTGCTGCTGCACAAGGACGGTGCTCTCCAGATTTCAGGTTCAAGTAACAGGTAGCGGTGGTAGCTACCAGGTTAGTTAGGTGACGAGCGAAATGCCTAGGGGAACGCACAGGCGTCGGGGTGGAGGGAGAGGGGATCTCGGCTGGGAAGAGACGACACTGCTACACTTTGGCGAGTAACAATGGCAGGACAGGATTAAGCCAGTGCTGAAGGTGTACGGGTGATGCATGTTTCCGGCTAACAAGAGCATTTTAGACCGTTGGTGACATGCCCTAGGAATTTCCAGATTTAGCAAAATAATAGTTTTAACTACTTCACTTCTAAGTTCTAAAAATTTTCTGAATTCTTCACCTCTAGACTTCAGCTCTAAATTATTTTAATGTATTGGGGGGAAAAGACAACTGAAACAACTACCGACTATGTCCATAATGATTAACTAAACTCTGGCATTATTTTCTGATTTTTACTCTTAGTCTCTATGCATACCAAAACAAGGTGGAATCAGGTTCTCCAGGCTGTTTATCTCTTTTTAACTACTGCCAACTTTTTTTTGAGCAGATTTCACCATCCCAATCAATAAAGATTTTTCTTCCTTTTCCTGTAGCTAAAATGCTTCAGATTTTAATTTTCTCTATCGGATTATTTCACTTGACATCAAAGAATTATTGCAGTACAAGGTACAGGCATGGCCTAAAGAAAGCTGTTTGCAATCAGAGAATCACTGTCTGAAATTCCAGTGAATTATCCAAAGATTCATCTTCAAAGGACGTGAGCATATCTTCATATCTTCTCAAGGAAGAGATTTTCCATGTATATATAAAGATACTTTTTTTGCCTGTAGTCTTCAAGTCTGGTGAAAAAATGCCAGTTTATCCACCCCATATTAGATAAGTTCCAGTTATTTTGACGTGCGACTAATTTGTTTTGTTGTGTAGCTGTAAACTCGGAGCAGCAGCTCTGCACTTAAAAATTATCCCAATCAGTGATAAAGTCGGTCACAGAATTTTTTTTTTCCTGATGATTTGTGGATCTGAAGAGAGACTTGCTGCAACTCTTCAGAAGAAAGGCTTCTCCCAGGTCTTTCCTGCTTCTGCAGTGACTGAATTAAATTAAGACAAAGCTTGTGAAACAATGTAGTGTTGCATTTGCCAACATGCAGGTCTGCCTTTATCTACAGATGGCCAAGGAGTCCACAGGGTTTGGTTCTGAGCACGGGCACAGTGCCATGAGCTGCTGGTGACATTACTGACACGTACATCTGCACGGGTCAAATCATGCCCCAGCTTCACAATACCTTCTGAAGAGCCCAAGCTTTTATAAACACCAAGGATGCCCAGAGTGGTCTTGAGCTGGAGAATGGAAGGCCAGTCTCATCACACTCCTGCACTGTCATTCTCACCAGTGAAACATTACCTTTGGTGGGCTGCCAAGTGAAACAGGAAAGCCTCCATGTGCTTTCATCTCTAACAGTGAAAGTTCTCTCCTTCAACTTCCACTTGGGTAAACAGGGCTCAAAACATCTTCCATTTTCATATGTATCAGCTACTCCTCTTTGAGGGCTGTGCAGCCTACACTGTTCCAAACCAACTAGCCCCTGTGAGATTCACAGGCTGCCTTCTTCCTTACTACCAATGGAAACTGAATTGTTTGAGCAAACTGGGCCAATATGGCATTTTTCCTTAAGGAAAATAATTTTAAAACATATTTTTATATAAAATAATATCTATATTATATAGTTATTATGGCAATTTTTCTGGCATGCCCCTTCTCTCTGGGCTTCCTCCTCACTTCAGTACCAGTCTGCAAAGCTGCACAGTGCATCCTATGAAAAACAAAATGCAAGAGTAGCACCAATTCATAAAATAACCAAGACAGACTGTTTTGATGACATTGGAGAGATATGCCAGTGCTCCTCCTGCAGTTTGTGGAGAAAGACCCCATCTGGCACAGAGGAACGGGCAGAGGGTCAGACTCCATGTGGCTTTTGAAGGATCAGACTCACTGTGCTCACTAAATATCCCCACCCCAAACATACAGGAGCCTCTGCATGACCAATATCAATATTTCAAGACACTACCATTTTTGAGGTTTCACTCTCTTGATAAATAAACTCTTCTGTCCTTAGTGCTGAGGTTTAAAATGAAGGCCTGGCTGAATTTCAGGGCTTTGGTGACTTGAGCAGAGAAGAGATCTAGAATTGCATTCCCTTACCTTCCTAAACAGAATCATCTATCTAGGTCAAAACGGAGGTTATTGGCATCTTTCCTGAGTGAAGTGCAATAATTCCCGCAGGGTTGCTAACAGAATATCCTGTTTATTTTTCATAGAGCCTTCAAAAGCCATGGGCTGTGTTCTGTAGATTCAGTCATTAGGCATATCTCTGCTTTACTAATTCTGTACATATAGAGCTAACTACAGATACAAACATATGCAGTTTTTTTTGCTATTTTATCTGCAGAGCTACTGAAAATGCATACATGAAAATTAAGGAAGAGATTTGCATTTAATACCACTTTAAAATGTGTGTGCACGTTGCTGTAGTTGAATGGGAAAAAAAGACTCCCATCTCTGGCCAATAATTATGAATGGCCTAATTCACCATTTTGCAGCAGCATAGCAACAAATCTCTTCCAATAGGAAGGCACTGTTGAGTTTGAAAGTCTGCATGCAGACACCTCTTAAGAATTGTACCAAATTTTCACGCTGTGTAAATTACATCTAAAATGTGCATTGCCAGGGCTGCTTATTAAGCAGAATTAAGCCCATATCCATGTTTTATTAACTTTATTCTTTACAAGATAGCCCCTTGTTGCATGTCTAGCATAATTAAAATTCATGCAGCTTTGGCATTCCCCAGTCTCTGCGTGGGCGGACTTTTTGAAAAAAAACATGCCTGGGTAACCTGATAAAGAAAAGACAAGACCTTACTGCATTTTGCTCGGTTTCTGTGCAGGGTAATTCTGTTTACAATGCATGAGTTAGTATCTATGTTTGGATGCCTAATAAGAATTCACATGGCCACTTTAAATATGCTATTCAGGGAGAGAGATCTGGCCCTTAAACAGCAGCAGAGTACAAGAACTGGCCAGCTTTCTGGGCTGTTCTCGCACAGCTGAGCTTAGAGCTGACTTGGCCTTTTAATAAACACAAAAAAGCCTGCATCACCTGATTGCTATATTGAAATAATTCATTTAATGGGCCCTTCACTCCCCTTTTTGCCTTCAAAGATTCAATTAAACAAAATTTGCAACTCATCACAAGAAGTATTTATTAGTTTAGCTGGTGTCTTTCAATCCAGCTCCAGCCTGGGGAGAAGTTGGGCCTGTCTAGGTGTTAAAGCAAGGGGCAGGTACACAGCTGGCACACTGCAGAATGAAACCACTATTGCAAAAAGCAGGCCACAAGCAGTACCAACACGACAAAACCAACTGCAGCTTAGAAAAAGAAATAATTCTACTAGGATTTTATACGTTCACTTTTTTTTTTTTTTTTTTTAAGAGAAGGTTTTCTACTTAGCAGAAGCTTTTATTTCTCCTTGTTGACTGGTCACCTATATGGGGTGGAGGCAGGGCAACACAAGAAAGCTTTGCCTCACTGAAGGGAACTATGGCTGTCTAAAAAAGAAAGTGTTGTGAAGCATTTTTCTTCAAGAAGCCTCCTGTATAGATGAATAGACTTTTCTCTCCAGGGTTCTGGAAGCCCTGCTGGGATCATTTCCCTGAAATGAAGCCTGAAAAGGAGCAGTACCAAGGAGCATCTCAAACTGTTCCCACATATAGAGACCTCCCTGTAGACAGGTCAGTTCCTGTCCCACATGGCAGAGCCAGACCTGGGGCTTGCTCAAGGTGGGCTCATCGCAAATCTGGTTTTATCACCTCAGCCCAACAGTCCTGTTCATCAACCATTCTGTCATTGCCTTCCCCAATGGGACCAGGACATGAAAAGCTGCTGTCCTTGCAGTGATACACTTCAGTTGTGGCTTCCTAAGTGGCAGGAGTCCAAGAGAAAGGGCCTGCAAACACCTGCCCAGTGACAGCTCCCACACAGCACTTCAGTCATAAGGACAGTGCAGGAACAAGGCCTTGCTGAAGGATCTCCCTTCAAGGAGTAATGACAGGATGGACACTCTGCTTGCAGATCATCTTGTGCAAGGCAGAGCCAAGAGCCCACCCTTGCTGAGCCATTGGCACACAGACAACCAGCTGCTCCCGGCTTAGAAACACCCACCTACGCATCTGGAAAGAAAACTCAAGTATCTTCTTGCCTGTACTAGAGAATTTAAAAGACAGGACAGACAGCTGCCTCTCTTCCTTTCTCCCTCTACCTCCTCTTCCTCACTGGGGTTCTCCCAACACCCAGCAACTCCCTCTATCCACTTCCTTAGGGATTTTTCACCTATGTCTACCCATCAAATAGCATTAAGCCACAGGAACCCAGAAGAGGAAAGAAAGCGTGGACTTGAGATTTCCCTCCAGATCTTGCATCTGCATTTACAGTGTGTTAGAAAAAGACCACATCCCTTGTGCTTTCAATGCAGAGCAGAAGCTTGAAGTGAAATAGGTGGAATAACCACCACTGAATAACCCCACTTGTGAGCCTGAGGCTGAATACACACACATCATGTCTAGAGCAGACACTCAGTCCCCACACCTGAGGATAGTGGCACTTTTAGGAACAAGACAATTCCCACTCTCTCTCTAGGAGAGGGTCAGCCATCCCCACTGTTCTCTTTACATCCTATTTGATGACAACCTGTAGCCCATTTTGGCCTACAGTTTCAATAATGCCAGAGATGCCCAGGTCCCATGGACACTGAACGTGGTTGTGACTAGATTAACATGTCACCTGCATGAAGGTGTGGTCTGGGTAGAGAGGGGAGTGAAACCCCACAGTGCGGCTCCAGGCCCAGGGCCCCCAAGCCCCTGGGCTCAGGAGGTCTGAGAGGCTGCCCAAACTTTTCCCTCTCCCTGAGAGGAAGGAAAACTCCTCATGTTGTAACCATGCAGCCAGACACCAATTTCAACCAAAACCATTTGTGTCAGGAAAAGTCTTTAAAGTTTCCATCAAGCTGACTTTGCTAAAAGTCTAAGAGGTCCTTCCTGATTAGATCTTGGCTGAGGCAAACAAACCCGATTATGTGATTGAGAATGATAAAAAGGAGGGAGGGAGAGCGGAACCCTATCGTGCTCCTCCAGCAGGGCTGTGGGACCATCTGCTCCACAACAGGTTAAGGCTTGGAGACTGAAGACACCCACCTCCTTACTGCACCTCTGTAGCACTGGCATAGGCCAAGAGGGGGGAGGAAGGGCCAGAAGCTGTCAAGAGAAATATCAAACTTCCTCCAGACCTGCAAATCTGTCTATCTGCACATAATGGATTCTGACAGACCTAAAGAAGCCATGGAAAGTTCCCTAAACCGAAACTTTGCTTGTCTCTTCATCCAGCTTCCACAAGCCCAGAATTTACAGCCTGAGCTAGGTCAAATCTCAAATTCTGCTGGGTCAGCAGAGCAATGCCTCACTGGGGCAGCCCACTGCTCTGCACTCAGCAAAGCATCCTTCCAGTCTGGAGAACTTGAAAGAAAAGCAGCAACTCTGGCAAGACCTGGTACTCCCACTGTCATCCAGCTCTGCAGTCCAGGAGTGCTGGGACATTAATCCTGCCCTAAGGATGCCTCTGAAGCTACATGCATTCAGATTGTATCTTACTTAAGAAAACCTGCTTTTTTCTCCTGCATACTGCAAGAGCATAATCAGCACTAAAAGTAAATGTGAGATTACAGCTGTCATGCAGCTAGGAAGAGGTTTGAAGACTCCCTCATCCCCTAATGACCTAAAGTGCTGGGTAAAAAGGATCTGGGTGAATGCATTGCTTCCCCCACAAACCCCTGGCTTACAAGCACACCTCTTGCTATTTGCATTGTAATTTATTTCTCTCTCCAGCAATAAATCAACTCCTCTATCTCTCCAGCAAAATGAAATCCCATGTCCTCTTTCCCTGGACTCTGAGAACTGCTGCAATCCAGACACCAATAAAGACATCAGTGGTCTGTAAGGAAATCTAAGTTTGCCAAGGATACAAAGACTAGTGCAGTAGTAATTAATGATCGCAGTAAGTCTGGTGAAGAGAATAAACTGAACTGACATGGAAACTGAATTCATAGAAACAAGTTTTCTTTTAACACAGCCAGATCAAATCTCTAGGGATAAATTGTGCAGTCTGTATTACTTCAACACTGGGCAATTTTTTTCCTCAGAAAGCAGTGACTCTGGGAATTGGGAACCATGAGAGAGATACAACTAAAAGGAGCTTTCTGCACAGAACTGCAGCTAGGAGAGCCCAAGGCCATGCACACACAGATGGAGCAACAGTGAGAAAAATGGGCAATGCTCATTTTACCAAATTTGTATAAATACATTTCTACCAGTGCAGCAAACACCAGTATCACAAGTCACAAAGTCTGGTTACCACACTTCAGAAGTGGCAGAACAAAGATGGTCTGAGTACTATGAAGAATATGGATATAGTGACAGACATGAGCAGTCTGGTCTCTTGGTTGCAGTAACAGCACGTCTACAGGGAGTCACATGGGGCCACTCTTAAAAACACTCTTGGTACTCACCTGTATTTAGCCTGTTAATACCGTGGCCACTAATTGTTTGGTGTTGCTGAAAATCTGGCCACTAAAAGACAAATGGTTGAGAGCCTCAGTATCCAAGAAAATGACAGGGAAAACTTAGCCCTGGCTCATAAATCTCTCACCTCTCAGTAAGAACATTTTTGAAAGGGGGGACTGTCTCAATCCAGCAAAGTCAGAGTGAAATCTGGAGGTTGTAAGTCAAGGCAAGGCTCATGTTTATTGTTAATATCAAAGGTAATCCATCAAGAGAACAACATGGCAAAAGTTGTGATGGATTTGCTATCATTCCACCCTAAGAGCCAACCTCTTTCAAAAATAGATGAGCTGATATCACAGTGCACAGGGTACAAGGGACCCTGGAGAAGTCACCCATGTACTGAGCCAGCAGTACCTTCATCATCACTGACAAGGCTTGTCCAATGGTCCGATCTCTGATCAGGCACCTGCAGCACTGTAAATCCCACAGCTCCCTTAGGAATGCGGCTCTCTACCACCATCAGCTGAGAAAGGCTACTTCTAACATCTAGTCCAAATCCCACTTAGCTACAAGTTTCTTGCCCTATTGATTATGCCTGCCACACAGGACTTACTGGGCTTGCTTGGTGCAGTCCTGATTTCAGTTATGGTGGAGACCAGACTCATAATCACAACTGGTCCCTTCTGCCTGGCTTCTGACACTCACTCAGTGTCGGTCGGTATTAGAGGTAAGATGAACAGAAATCTACTCTGCAGAAAATGTTGCATTCAAAGTTGTGTTTCTTCCCCACGTGAAATGAAAATGAGACCTTTTGGAGCTCACTACGAAATGCCAGAAAAGAGGAAAGCACACTGATGTGGTAGAAGTGGTGGTCTCACCACTGTTCAGACCAAGTCTCTGCTTTTGCAGTAGGCAGAGCAGTGGCATGAAACTTGGCACTGAAATCCTGGTGCAACATGCTCTTCTGAAATGACTATTTCCTTTCTCCCTTGCACAGTTTTGATAAAGTGGCATTTTTCAAGGGAAAAAAGCACCTCTACTGATTGTTTGGCTACTCCTTCTTGATGCATCCATCACAGCCTCCCAGCCTGTACCACTCACATGTGTCTCTTTAACATGAACTACAGTTCCTGTCTCTTCTGCTCTCACACTGCTGAACTCCTGAAGTGCCTAAAGCAGAAGATGCAATAGCTGTTCTGACCACTTTCTATGGCTCTTCTAGGGCTTTGCAAGAACAGCTTTTGGACATGGGCAATCCCTTTTCCTTGCATCCTTTATTCATGACCCCTCTACAGCTTCTGTCTTGGAGAAGGAATTCCTGTACAGTGTGATTTCTTTCTTCCTCTCTGACCATGCTTGCCTGCCCTCCCCCTTCACATGCACATTCCTTTTCTCACTTCAGAGTTAGTGTCCCTTTGGTCTCCATCACAAACAGGAAAAAATACTCCGCTAAAGAGCTGCTGGAGCCTGCTACAAACAGGTCACTGATTGGACCTGGTGTCTGGAGACTACCCCAGAAACAGTGGAATTAAGCAGAGAGAGCAATGCTTTCTGTGAGTCACGGAGAAACAGGCAACAGACCCTGCTTGCCCATGTAGTCATGATCTAAAGCATCCCCTGTTGAATGCGGCTGGGTCCTACAGGATGAGAGGACAGGATCCTCTGAGCTTCCCTTTCTACTCCCAAAAAGAAGGCTGCAAAGTTGGAAATGCTGCCCTCCCACCATCCCATGGGCAGCGTCAGCTGCCTGCTGGTGCACCCAGCACAATGTCTATGGCTTATCCTTGCCACCTGCCCCAGAGCTTTTACAGGAGCCCATGGGCACTCCTGCCCCAGCACAGGGGAATGGGGCAGCTTCCAATAACGAGAGGAGCTGGTAAAGCAGCAAGCAGCAGTCCTACAAGAGATGTGTGGAACTGCCAAGTGTTGTCAGATGTAGGGTAACTCAGAATAAGACCTTTCATCTTTCATTATGATTGAATGCTCCTGCTCTAGCCTGTTGGAAAGACCATCTCCTGAGATGCTATGGGCTCACTGAAGCTCATGCAAAGTAGTATAAACCAGGGGGCAGGGTATTAGCATTTTCTTTTGGCAGACGCTTATACATAAGACTAGCTGTGCTTGGCAATTGGAAAATGCACCAATTTGTGTGGGGGTGAGGAGCCTGAATTAAAAGCCACTTAAGTGGGTACTTGAGTAATTATTGGGAGGCTTCTGAAGAGACATTTTTGTCAGTAATTAAGGAGAACATGGCTTTGTGCTGGGTACAGGTAGCAATATGGCAACAGAGTTCCTCAGCACTCCATGGAGAGATGACCAGCTATCCGTTAGCTGCAGAGGCACGTTGGGATTTTCTGCCCAAAAACCATCCTTCAGTCTTGAAAGAGGGCTAGAGCAGCAAAGGGGCTGAAATCCTAATATTCTCACAGTCTCAGATTTTCTGCACCAGGGAAAAGGAGGCACAAAATTTTTTTCATGGAATTGCCTAGTTCTTGAGATAGCTCTTCTTCCACAGACTTAGGCCCCACTGGTGTTTCTGTCTTCCAGAGGCCCTGTTTCAGCTTCAGAGGCTCTGTATTCCTGGGCAACCTCCCCATACAAAGGAAGTGAAGCAAAACATGCTGGGCAGTTCCAGCCTGGAGGAGGCATGACTTATGCTTGACTTATGGGCAGGGTAGTTCTGATCTGGTTGCAAGGACGCTCTCTCTCCCCTAACTCATTTTCATAAGCCTGATGCAAGCTTTGTCACTCATTTGCTTGGCTTTGGGAACCCTTCTGTTTGCTAAAGAATGCCAATAATATATGTTCCCTTCTCAGTGTTATGAAGCAAATCTATTATTTCTTCAGTCCATTACAGCAGATACTTCTAGAAACTCAGATACTAAACTAGATACTTCTAGTACCTCTAATACCCACTTCAGCCCACCTCAAATGCTGTAAAATGTGGGGTGCAAGAAGGTGTCCTCAGATGAAAAAGCTGATTTGACAGGGCAGTGACTCAGAGCTACTTTTAAGTCTGCACTGATGAAGTTGGGCACTTAGGAAATTAAGTGTGTAGATCTGTAGCTACCAGGGCAGTGTCTGTCTCCTCATTACAGATGCAGGTAAAGAAGCTTGAAGACAGTAGCAGTAAAAGGAGCATATGCAACACAAACATGTCCTTGTGAAAGAGCATAATTCACAGACACTTCATTACCTTCAATAACTTTGAGGTCCTTGCGTATTCATCAGCAAGTCTTAGCTGTCATGAGCCAAAAAAACGTGAGCTGGGATTATCGAAGTCTACATAAATGAAACAAACTTCCAGATCTCACTGATGCTCCAGGGATCTCCCCATAAGCTCCACCATCCACCCCTTACACTACCAATGCTCTGTGTGGGGTATGCAAGAAATCCCTGTGCAGCAGGCACCAGCTCTCACCCCAGTTAAACATGCCAGACTGACTCCTGCAAAGTTCATTTTGCCAAAAAACAGTTGACATAAGGAGGTAGACACCAGGAATTTGTTTAGAAAAGGATACATGCTACTCTCAACCTTATTATTATTTGCACATGGATAGCTCCAGCATTTATTGCAATTCTCTCACTTTTCTTCCTTGACTCCTGGCACAATGTAGGGTCTGAAAGTCTTCTTTCTTTTTTTATTTATTTAATCATTTGATATGGACTCTGTCAGCTTAAATTTGACCCAGCTTTGCAATTTTATGGGGAAAAAAAAATTGAAAAAATTACAGAGAATTCATAAACCCTTAGTCAAACAGGAAATATGCCCACAATATTTTGCAGCTTCAATGAAAGCTTTTCTTCTTAAAACAAAAGATGCTCCCTTGTGTTGTTTGAAACCCTGGCACTAGAGCAATTAAGAAAGTGAAACTGCCTACAAACTAAAGCAGAATGCACATGTTTCATAGATCTTCATTGCCCAGGCAGAAAGAAATGTAAACAGGGCATAAATAACAGCAGTCAGAGGACAGATAAGCTGAAGGACAATGCTGGCACAAGAGGAAATGGGTAGAAACTGGCCAAGAATAAATTTAGACTAGAAATTAGACATGGTTTGTAGCAATCAGAGGAGTAAGACATGTCCAATAGGACCAGTGGGCACATTGCTGCTCTCATTCTGCTCCTTCTGTTCCAAGGAGGCTTTTTGTACACATTTGTGAAAAAATTATGTGACACAGCCTGCAATAACATGAGCCAAGAGACCCTTTCTCTGATCTGTAGCACGAATACTTTCGGTCTTTCAAAAACTCTCTTTTTAATATTCTAAGAATGGAGAGACATTTGATGTACGTTCAGTAGGGTGTTTTATTTAACCTTTGCTAATTGACCCATCTTAAAATATACCTATACTAATAGCCTTGCACATTTAATTGATGAATTGAAGTAAGCAACAACAATTATTGAGTGTTTTTATTTAATGGTATCATTAAATAAAGTGAAAGCAAATAAGATCCCATAAAATACAAATGGTCTTTTCTAAGAGTTGTTAGGGATGCAGTGACAGGAGTGCATTCAGTTAAGTGTTTATATTGTTACCATCATTCAGACATCAGCTCCAAAGCTTATCTAATTTGAAAGCCACTCCTGCAGATCTTTGCTATTGATTGGTGCAGCCTGCAGAGACACCACTCTCCACAAACTCATTCCAGAATAGGGAACATGTCAGCTCCCACTTGTGGGGTCCCCTGGCCAGCTGGTACCCACATCTGTCTGCACAGATCTTTTCTGCTTGCTGGATAATTTGAGGATACCCAGCATCACCTGGGAGAGGAGGATTCTGTTGCCAGAGTGAGATAGGAACAGATGTACCCTCAGCTCTTCACCCCACATCTCCCCTGACCAGGATGGCTGGTGTCTCGACTTAGCTGCTACTCAGCCTAAGTGAAACATATGTTTATGCCTGTAATTTCTGCACTGAACTGCCATAGTGCCAGTTAATGTTGTTCAGAAATGAATTGCTGCTGCATAATGTACAGAACAACAAATTCACATTAGCTACATATCACAAATCAGACAATTACCAACCAAGATATTTGTACGCGTGTTCAACCTCTTACACGATGTAATAGGACACTATCAAAAAAGAGCTCACATTACAATGACAGTTTTGGCTTCTAGCACTTTGGCTTTTATTGTAAAAAAATTCTAATTTTCTGATTTTTATCTGCTCCTCCCCCCTGCTCCTAGTGGCGTAGGAATTATGATTATGCCAGCTCTAAAACTAGACTGCCTGCTTTTAAAGCAGTCTTTCTGCTTGATTCACAAGCACAGCACTGAAGCATTTGAGACACAAACACTGCAGATCACCCTCAATGCCAAGAGAAAGCACCAGCCTGACCAACTTCTCTTTGAGTGCCACCAGACCACGGAGTGACCGCAGGTGCGTACCCTCCTCCCCACACTGCCGGCTCCTCCATCCATGAAATCAGGGCGATGGCACTGCTTTTGTGAGCCTTCCCCGAGGGAAAGCTTGCAAAGACACGTCCCTGGGGGGCAGATGGGTTTCAGGGTGGGATTTTTCATGCAGTGCAGGCAAGAGGTGCTGATGGAGGGGGCCCAGCTTTCCTCATGCTTGCACAGATGGAGCTGTCAGGAAGGGCTCCCCTTTCGGAAGGGACCGACACTCTTCAGCTGACACCTCTGACAGCATCCCCTCTGCTTGCAGCTCAACTTCTCTGCACCTCGAGAAGAGACCCCACCAGCCCTCGCTCCCCCGTGAGGCCATACGGAGAGAGCTTGGCACAGCTGCTGCAGAGCAGCCTTGGCCCCTCAGCCACTCTCGCCCCCCTCACCAGCTCTTCCAGCGTGCTTACAGGATCCCTGTATTCGCGCTGCAATAAATTACAAGGTTGCCACCTTGCTTCACCAGGACTTTATTTTTCAAACTCACAATCCTTCTGCCCCCAGAACCATGAGCTCAGCACCCCAGAGGCAGGGGAGATGGAGGTGCCACCAGGCAAGCAGTGGGGACCCGGTAATCTCACCTAAGCCCACACTTGATCAGGGCTGCACCAACAAAGCCATTTTCACTGGTAAGAGATTCATAGGCATCACAGAAGCCCTGTCTTTCCAGTGTGCAAAACAGGGACTAGTCCTGCAGCCTCCCTCCTGCTCTAGGGAAACACCAGGGCTTCACAAAGATGTTTCCCACTCAGATCCTTTTCCATCCTGAGTAAATAAGTGAGGAATCCAACTACAGCAGCATGACTAGAGTGACTGTGCCTCACACGGTTATAGGATTACAGCTCTCAGTGCACGCAATTTCACAAAATTTCCAGGCTTTTTTTTATGCCTGTGAGTAGAGTGAAAAATAGTAAAATACAGTATTGCACCAAGTTTCCTCTTTTCCTACAATTAATTTTTTAAAAATGGAAAACAATATTGGAGTCATAGAATTATTTTATTTTACTTTAAATTAATCTTGTTTCTTTCCTACATTATTTAACCATTGAATGGTTAGTCTTGAGGAAACTTCACAAGGCTGTAAACTTTCCCCTCTTTTTGGGGGGTGGGGGGAATTACAAAATATCTTGGAATATGTCTCTCATGGAAAAATTGGAAATGTAATTAGATAAAGACTTGGAAGAAGGTAAAGCTCCCCAGGTTATTAATTTATTTTTGGGGGAAGGGGGGGTCTAAAATTGGGAAAATACCTCCTTTTGCCTTTAAATCCAACATTGATTTTTATTTGAGGGCATCCTGGTCACTGCTGCACCTAGGCCAAAGCTTTCCCAGCTTTGTTTCCAAGGGCCTCTGGATTAGAACAAGCCTATTTTTTATTTTTTTTTTTTTAATGTGGAATAGTTTGGATGAGGTATTTACAACTGAGATTGGAAGGGACTCGATTAATCCCTGTTATAATGAAGGTGAACAATCCCAGGCACAAGGATTCCCAGACTAACTCATAACAGAGAGGGACAGCAGCTGAGTATGGGAGCTGGAAAGGGACAGCACTGCCATGCAAGGTGACCAGACCGCCCCAGAACTGCTGCTGAAACTGAGATGCAATACAAGAATCACCAATGAAATGAGGGAAAAAATCCAAGTTTGAGTTTCTTTTCGTCAAGTTACACTGCTGTCCCCCTGGGACTGGCCATCTACGTTGAGGCACAGTTAGCGATATCCTATGCAGGAACGTGCACTCTTTGTGCTCTGAGAGAAGCAGGAGGTTCTCAACCAAACCCACAGGCATTTAAGAAAATTAGGATAAAATTCACTGCCTACTTAAATCAGTCCAGACTGGGTGTGCACTCCTTAATTTACATGGGAAGGACACCGCTACCGACTCTTATCTTAACCTACGCCTTTCTGAAGCGCCGCTCTGCCTCCCTTTCTTTATTCCCTTTTCATTTTCAAGGCCTGCGAGCGCTCGCCCCAAAGGCCGCGATCCCCGAGCACCAAACGCGGGCCCCATGAAGGCGCTCCCCTCACGGGCAGGCGGCGGCGGAGCGGCAGCGCCCCCCAGCGGTGCCGGAGCCGCGCGCTCACCGCGGGCACGGCACCGGCACCGACCCACTCGTCCCCGGCTCCGGAGGAGAGGGAGCGGGAAAAACGGGAAAAAAACCCAAAAGAAAAAGAAATGTAAGGGCGGAAAGGAAAATATGTAAAAGGAAGGAAGAAAAAGGAAGAAAAAAGGGGAGAAACAAAGACGAGAAAAAGGAAGAAACAAAGAGAAGGAAAAGGGAAGAAAAAGGAATGGGAAAAGGAATGGGAAAGAAAAACATAGGAAGGAAAAGAAGAAATATGGGGGAAAGGGGAAGGGAGAAGAAATAAAGGGGAAAGAACAAGGGGGAAGGGGGGAAAGAGTGACAAAAAGGGGGGAAAGAAAAGAAATGAAAAATCAAACCTTAAGAGTATAAACACAAAGGATTTTTTTTTTTCCCACAAGGACCTGAAAGGCCTGTATGAATAAAGTAGGACTTCTGCACACACCAGCCCTCTCACAAGTGGGAGCGCTCCCGTTGTGCTGAGCCAGGCACCTCTCCGCTGCCTGCAGGGCAGGGAGCTGGGGCTCCCGCACGCACCAAAGCTGCCCCGGGAGATTGTACCAGGGGCCGGGACTTGCTGCAGGCTCAGCTGGAGGGAAATGGAGCTGCTGGTAGCCAGAGATGCTCCTCTGAACACCAGAGGCAGGGGGCCGGACCAGCTCCCACCCGCAGATCCGCAGCCTCCGGCGCCTCTGTGCGACAAAACAGGGACAACTGGTCGGGCTCAAGGGTGGGGCTCTCTGCTCAACAGAAATTTGAAGTACGTAATTTCGGCTCACACTTGGAAAATACGCGTGGCCTAGAAACGGGTGAGAAGACAAGGATGCTCGGCGCTCGGAGAGGAGGGGCGGAGGGGTTCGGCCGCGCAGGGCACCGCCGGCGCCCCAGCCCTCCGCAGGCGCGCTGTGTCCCCGCGGCAGCACTGCCACCTGGCGCTCAGGGACACGCTCACAGCCGCCCGGGCCACAGCAGCCCGGCCTGCCTCCCGTCTGCGGCGGTACCGGCCCGTGCCCGCACCAAACCTTTCCAAAGGCAAGGGCTGCCCCAGCTGTACCGCGGCTCTGCCCCTTGCCCGGCGCACCGCTCGCTCCCACTGAAATGTGACAGCCCTGCGTTGTTCTTAGCAGGGCTTTCCCCTCCATGTCTCCTTTGCACTCGTGGCAGCTCTGTCACAGAAGCGCAGGTACCATGTGCTGCAGGTGACAGGTCAATGAAATGATCTGTTTCATCATCTCCACGTTATTAAAAAAAAAAAAAAGACATCTGCATGTGGTTTGACCAGTCCGTTGCATTTGTGATATTTTACAGCGCTTGTTTAAAAATACTTAGAAGAACTGAAAAGAAAGAAAATTTATTTCTGTGCAACTCAAAAGCCTGCCTGTTCTTTTATTCACAAAGCTTTATTCTAAGTCTTTTTAACAAATGAACAACATAGTGTATTTTTTTCTGCTGCAGTTTTGGACTAAGTGTGACAAATCTCGTTCCTTCCCTCCCAACTTTTTGGCACTGCACAAACCCCCAGATATGTTGTTCTCCCAGCACTAAATTAAACTGCCTGTCCCCTTTGTACCATGCAACCTTTGTGCTCCATACCTAGCAAATCCAAGTGCTAGATTTGCTTGCTGATAAATGTAAAGGTCTATAACTGACACTAGAAATGCCTACTTGCTCCCACATATCTTGCTCTGCCTTACAGATCTCAAAAATCTGAGTGCACGTTAAGGTCACCTTCACTCCCTGCTGAAAATGCAACCAGCAACAGGGCAGAACAAATCACCTGTATAACAGCTCAGAGCAGCAGCCTGAAGTGTGCCTGCCACACTGGCCAGGGGACAGCACTGTGAAGGAGATGGGGACTTTGGAGCAGCCAGAGGCAGCCAAGTCAGAAGCTGACCAGAGCCTTGGAGTGGGCATCATTAACCACCTTGGCCTTGGTCTACACGTAATGAGAGAGAACAAATGGGTTCAGTGCTTCTTTCCACCCCTTACACACTTCCTTCCCCTCCTGTCTGACCCTGGTCACTGCAAGCCAGAACTCACTCAGAAGCAGAAAGCAGCTGCCTAAACCTGGATCTGCAGTTTTTTCACACACAAAGTTTACAAGGGAGGCAGCTTTTGCCCCTTTCCCATCTGTTTTAGCACAGTCATCCGACAGAAAGATGAGAGAGGGGAAGCTTAGGTTCTGCACTTAAGCAGCCTGAATATACATCCAGCAAAATCTGGGGAGCATCTCTGGATATAGTGCCAAGCTGTAAGGAACATCAATCACACCAATGTACTAATGCACCAGCTCTGGGTATCAGCACCTGCAGGGTAATGTAGGTGCACAGATTACAAAGAAAAACATTAGCTAACTAGCTTGGCCTTAGCTGTACTGCTTGTTCATTTGTCTGCAAGCAAGTTTTGTTCATTTGTCTACTCCTAGATCTGTTATTCATAGCTATTTGTTTATGTTGCCTTGAGCAGTTCTCGCTCTGCCGGTCATGCAAGCCCAACATGTGTAATTTCTCCTATAAAATAGGAAATTAACGTAGGAAAGAGGCTGCATACAGCTTTCCACCACAGCATTTATGTCAAGCACTGTATTCCGTTTTAATGAAATAAAATGGGTTTTGCTGTACTGGCTAATTGCTCGCCTAGGAAAAGGAAATTTCCATGGTTCCCTTGGTCCCACATCCTGACCCCACAGCACGAACTGAGAATAGTTCACAGGTGCAAATCTCTGAAGTTGTTCTTTTTTTTCCCCCCCTCAGGAAAGAGATCTGTTCAGTATTAGTTTCTTCAGTACTTAAAGATGATCTTTAAAACTTGCAGAAAATGAACAGAAAAAACCTCACAAATGCAGCTATTCCTGTCTGAATACCCGCTTTTCCTACTCAGAGAAAGGTGCTGGGTATTGCTTTAGCTCACTACAGAACAAGTACTGCAGAGCCTCAGTTTAAATGAACTTGTGTTGTAAAAAGCAATGCCTTTACTGCTATCTGCTCTCTGACTGGCAAATGCATTACAAAGTGCGAATGTAGCAGTCACTCATATCTCTGCCCTATTTAAATAAATCTTTGAGGTTACCTTGCCCAACAAAATCACACTGATAGAGCCCATTACTTCTAATGCATCACTGCTTTCTCTCCTGGGTACTATTTTCCTTCCCAGTATAGCCTGTTTATACAATAAGGCATTTCCTACCCTGGGAAACAGCCTTTGCAGTGCCATTGATCACAGCAAATAATAAGTACACATAGGATGCTGCAAAGTCTCGGTGGGCCAACACCAAGCTCTCCTCTTAGCAATTGTTCCAGTAGGTTTTGTTTTAAACAAGGTGTCAGAACAGCCAGAACAGCCTCCTATGTATCTTCAGCACAGCCCCAGGCACAGCACAGGTATAAGATTAACTCCATTTGGAAAAAAGGACTCAAAAAGAACACCACTAGTGTTCTACCTTGTTACTTTATGCTAGGAGAAGAAAAAGCTTTCTATGGGATAGTTGCATTTTAGAAGATTCTTCCCATTTTCTTGGTACTAATTACAAAGCATTCCCAGCTAATGCCTGTTACACTAATGTGAACAGCATGAAGTACAGCCACTCTTTGCTGGAGCTGGACCCCGGCTCAGGCACACGATACCCCACCAAAAGCAAGAGGTGCAAACGCTGTTCCTGCTCACACTGAAAACTGGGCAATCATCTCGGGCTTAGAGAGGGGCTGGCAGCAGAAAGCCAACCCCCTCTCTCACTTCTCCTGCTGCTGCTGTGTCTGGTGCTGGCAGCCCCGGTGCCGTGAGCTCCTGTGCACTCGGCGGGGACCAGCAACAGTCCCAGCACCCAGCCTGCAGCTGGGAATGGCCCCCTGTGCCAGTGTCACCTCAGCAGCAGGACTGCAGGCACAGCTCAAACCAGCCTTCCTAGGACTCATTCAGGTAGGAACCACAGCGGTATCTTTACCAGCATCTTGAATACAACCTGGCTATGGGTTTCCCGCTCCTCCTCTCACCTTACAATACCTGAGCTGATGGTTTCTGTCTCACAGCAGGGAAAAACGTGTCCTGCAGAGCAATAAACCCCTGGTTCATCTGTGTGTCTGCACAGCTGGAAAAACATGGGTCCAGGACAGCTTTGCTTTTTGCAACACAGTGCAGCAACCCAGGCAGGCTCTGGGGGTCCCTGGAGGTTCATGCTCTGTGCTCCTTGCCTCTGTGAGCTCATGGCAGGCTGGTGCAGTGCTCCAGCTCCCCCCAGTGCTGCCTCTCCCGTGGTGAGTGGAGTACTGGCCTAGCAGGAGCTGCCAGTCTGACAGGGTCTTGGGGGGCTCTGACCCCGTGCTCCAGCATGAAGCAAGCCCCTGTCTCATTGCCATATTTGTTTTCCTGCTGTCCCCCAGGCACTTTCTTGCAGCCAGTGAAAATTCAAAATGACTCTTAGTGAATAATTAATTGTCCTCATCCTGAATCATCTTTAATGAATGAAAAGGCTGGAAACCTGCTGGGCACAAGAACATGGCTCCGTGATTGGAGCACAGATGTACATTTTGCATTTCGGCACATGCTCCTTGGTAGAGATTCTGTGGCTGCAGGTTGAAATCTCTGTGCATTATCTCCTTTTGGGACCCAGAAACCTGAAAATGCTGCAGAAGAAATACTCATTTTCACTGAAGATGTCATATGCAGCACAAACTAGGCACAGAAAATACATTTACCTGTGAAAAGGCATTTTTGAGATGGGTGAAGAGAGAACAGTCCAAAGAAAGAAAACAGGCTGAGCTTGGCAGATATATTGACTTCTGTTTCAGCACAGGTATTTGTGCTGAGCCACATGCCCATTTTCAGGGCACCCCAGGGAGAGGGGACTCTCAGCCACACACCAGCTGCCATCACTGTACTGGTTCTGCAAAAGAGGGTTAATCTGTCCCTGCCACCAACGCTGCAGAGTGCATGGCCCATTTATCCCTGCCCGGGGCCGCAGCGCTGCCAGCTCTGCCGGGGATTTGGCCGCAGACCGAGAGGCTGAGGCTTAGGCAAGGGCTCAAGAGGGGTTCCAAACCCGTGCAACATTCTAGCAGAAGCAAGTGCTCCAACCAGAGCAATGAATTTCTTTGCATCTTTAAAAATAAGATACTAATTTAAGCAGCAAAATCTGCCTTTAGGAGCTCACCTTCCCTGCCCAGTGCTGGGCTTTGTGGGTGATGGCAGCAGCCCCAGAGGCTGTAGGGGCAGAGGGCAAACCCACTCCAGTTCCCACCCACGTGCAGCTCCCTGCAGCCACTGGAAGCATCGAGGGGATGCTGTGGCTCCTCATTACACCAGGATAAGGAAGGAAAGGCCTTGGGCACAATTACCTTAATGAAGCTGGCAGCTCTGCATGCTAACAGCACCTGACGCCTGGGGTTTCAGGCGCAGCTGCACAAACACTACCAAAAGCACTTCCAGACCCCTGTAAAAGCATAAGCACACAGCAAAGCAAATACCTGCCTGAAAGGAGCCTGGATACCCACGCTGCAGAGCAGGTGGTGAGTTTGCCTCTTAATTAAGCATATGTTCATGGAAAGCATCTGTGCACTCTGTGAGAAGCCTCAGTCTTTCCCTGCTTCCACAGAAAGTGGCTGTCCCTGCCACCAGCTGCCTCCCAGCTGGGTAATGATGTGGGTGGCATTGGCCTTAATGCCCACGGGGGACCTGCGTGGTGCTGGCAGACACAGCACAGACAGCAGTCAGAAGGTGAATGGTGCATTTCCTTTTCAATTTCCAGCCTTCAGAAAACACCAGTGACTCACAGGTGATGAAAAACTGCAAACTACAGAGGACAAAAGCGCAGTGACTATTCTGGAGAGCAGAGAGAAGAGGAACACGTGTTCTGCCTGGCACACATCTTTTGGACACGGATTTTGTTTGTGTTGCGCACGGCTGCAGGTCAGGCTGGCGAGCTCAGGTAGCACTGTGACATATGGCAAGGAATGTTTTAAAGCCATGGCTGCTCCCACCCTGCTCAGACCCCGTTTGCTGGCGGGAGGTGAGGAGGCTGCTCCTGCATGGGCTGAGCGAGCCGTCGGCAGCGTTCGATCGACTGCCTCACTGCAGGATTTTCTGTTCCGTTATGGAAATATACCAGGACACATTCAAGTCCAGTCTGGCTGTCACAGGACATTCTTCAAAGCTGGCTTCATGGGCTTCTCTTTCCTGATCATCACAGGAATTTACCGCAAATACTCCCCACCTGCATCTCTGCTCCCCATATTGTATGTACTTTCATTCCCTACACTGATATGTAGATATTTCACAGTGTCAAGAAAAGCAAAAAGAGCACAGAATTTTGCACAAGTGATTCATTCTGATAAGCACACAAAGCACTTTAACAGGGATCACAAAATTACATAAAAATGCTCTTTTCAGTTCCTTATTTTGTTTCACTCCATGAATATTACAGTACAAACAAAAACCAGCAAGTAAATAAAAGATGGAAAACATGGGCTGGTATTTGAAGGCTGTGGATGCCTCCAGGTGTATCTGTCAGTCTGTAACACTAATTTTCAAGCTTGCTGAGGGCTACCATTAAAGGAAAAGGCCTACACATGTGTCTAAACTAGGCTGTAATTTGTAAAACTATCTAGCAGATTTGGATGTGTATCTCTTGCAAGTTTCAAGAATAAATAGAAATTGAAATCCAGTAAAGAAACAGTAACCTCAAAGTTAAGAATATTTTATAAACCAGAATTTGGCTACGCTTTTCAGTCATGTGAAAGTGTCTGACATCAGGGCACATCAGGGCTTGGCTGAAAATAGCTGGGTGCTCAAAATTTTTCTATTCTAGGGATGATCACATTAACTGGAAGAATACTATCTATAGTCCAAGACAGGAGTAATCCTTGCGTTTCTTATGGTATGTAAGTTTACCTGGAAAGTTCCATGGGGTATGGTTTGAGATGGAATGTTA
Organism: Hypocryptadius cinnamomeus; assembly: GCA_013400635.1. NCBI lineage: Eukaryota > Metazoa > Chordata > Aves > Passeriformes > Zosteropidae > Hypocryptadius > Hypocryptadius cinnamomeus. The sequence goes on along the minus strand of VYZP01064604.1, from coordinate 17,858 downwards.
CGGAACCTAACTGAAGGTATATTTGAGCTATTGGCAGGCACATCTAACTTGATCTATTTATTTTGAATGACAAAAATAGGAGAGAAAAAAAATCAAAATGCTTGAACTGCAGAATCATTTATACCAGAACACTGGCTGCTCTGGGTATGCACTTATGTGACAAACATACCAACACTGTTATTGCTGCTGGACCTAGCTAGATGAAAGAAAATAAGTAAATCTCTTCTCTGCAAATTCTCAGATTCACTACAAACATCCTAAAAGGATAAAAAGAAGACTACTACTATAACAAAGGCAGGGAGAGGTACCAGTCCAGTGCAAATGCCCACTCCAAGAGGCAGCATCACTGGGAGATGTTACTCACAAAGGTGACTCACTGAAGGAGGGGACAGAGGTGACACAGAGCCCTAAGCTGGAGCTTCAAGCTCTGCAGTGTGAGGGATTTGTCAGATCTGAGTGTCTGAGACTCCAAGGAGGCTGTCACTGCTGACCTATGATCACCCAAAGCAGCATAATGCAACAAGACTTAAACAGAGAGAGGTGGAACCACCACAACTGACAGAGCAACAGCAAAGTCTCTCTTGTAACCACGAGGGGCCAGTACTCCCAGGTAGCTCTCAGGAAACAAATGTGCCCTGCTCTCCTAAGGGGACCACGCAGAGTCAGGAGAGTTCCTACCCCACCACAGCACCATCCCAGATCTCTTCTCCCATTATCAGTCCCTTGTCAGTGGTTCAGAGGACTCCAGACAGTTGCCAAGAGCTGTAGGTCTGACTAACATCCTGCTCCTGGGGCAGTGACAAACCTCTCCTGTGTTCTGTGTGCTGTTCAAAGGACTGCACCACTCAACAGCTATCCTGCACCCCTGTCTTTCCAAAATATATCCCACCCCTGCCCAAGCTGGGGAGGCCTTTCTGCTGATGCTACCAGGCTTATGACAGAGCCAGAGAAAGCTCACCCCAGGCACTGGGAACACATGAACAAACACATGCACACTCACCTGCCATTCATCTCCTGACAGAGTGCAATATGTAAAGCACCACTGCTCCTACATCCTCAAACATTTATGGAAAGGCTTTTTCCATCAGTAAAAATGCACCCACGTTTTGCCAGAGGAGAATTACATGTAAAAAATACCCCGAGGAAAGATCCTTCTTTTTACAGAAGAAATGTCACCTTTTACTGAATAGACCAAGATGTTGATCCTTTTTTTTTCATTTAGGAAGTTATGTTGTCATGGGGAAAAAACCAAACCCAAATCGAAATGTTGTCTTCTCCCAGCTCTCCCCGCTGCATCATGCACTAGGGCAGCCATTTCAGAAGAACTTTTTGAATCTTTGGGAGCAAAGCCAGAAAGCAGCCCCCATGCCCTGCAGACTGCTGGGCTCAAATTATTTAGTGGATTATCTCTTTATGATTAAAGGATTTTGGCTCATATTCAGAGATGTCACAGTCCTTCCCACGAGGGGTCCTGTTTACTAAGCTACATCAGCAATTGATGCAAGTGTAAATGCTTGGATAAAGAGGGACTAGACACTAATTTGGGTTTGGTCCAGTATACTCCTGTGAAATGCTGCCAGGCCATGGTGAGTTTGGGCATAGGTTGGCCACAAAATAAAGGAGAAGCACTCATGGACTTGCATTTTACCTCATTTGCATTTGTTTCCTGAGCTATATGAAACAAAAAAAGCCATGTCCAGAAGGGATATAAGAAATAATTGATTCCAACAAAGTCATAGAATTGTAGAGTATTTTGAGTTGGAAGGGACTCATAGGAATTACTGAATCAAGTCCTCAGGGACCTTCAGGTAGAAGCAAAGGCAAAAACATATATTCATACTTTTGATGCATCTTTTCTTAACTCAGCAGCTGTTCCATATAAATATTTATCCTACAACTGTGGCTGCTCTGGAAGAATACAATAAAACACCATTTAATGAATTCACTTTAAACTAAAATCAAACAGCATGCTTTCAGTCTTGTCACAGCCCAGGAGTTTTCTTTGCAAGGCACAGGTCATGTGGGCAGGAGGAAGAGGGCTCTCATGCTCCAGAGCACCCATCTTCCTGGAAAACACTTTTCCAGCCCTAATGGGATGGGATTCATAGCACTGCATGCCCTAAGCTTAAAAATAACCACTGAAGGTGGTTAGAAAGATTTATGCCTTTCAGCAAGTATCTTGCTTCCTTCCAGCCTGTGTATGAGCCATCTCCTGACACAGCACAGAAACATGTTTATTTTAGGAACAGAATGTCGTCACCCTTTTCATAAGGGCCCTCCTAAAACTGATCAGATGCCTTTACTCCACCATTTGTCTCAAATGCCAGGCTGATCATGCAGTACCAGTGGCCAGAAAGCTCCAGGCTGCCAGGCTGGCCAGGTCTCCAGAGCCCACTGCTGGGTGTAGGTTAGGGTTTTGCTGGGATTACTACACTGCAGGGGTAAGTGCAGAGACAGGTAAGTGACCTTGGTTTGCTTCACCACGTGGCCAAATGAAGCTACTTGTGAGAGCCTTCACCTGGCATTCTGCATTTGTAACTATTTTACCCTTCCAGGGGGCAGACAGAGTTCCCTTTAAGATTCAGGCTGCGTGCTGGTGAATGCTCTGAATGTGCGAGAACTTGCATTTCCAATGGAAAATGAAAATTCCTGAGTCACCATTTTATCAGGTGCTGAATAAGAACAAATATATTTTTTTCATGCCTATAATTATATGTTTGGAAGGGGCTGGAGCAGCTCTCAGAATAAGGAAGATGCTTGAGCGAGCTGTGCTAATGGAGAGTGCCTTTGGTTGGACAGAGCAGGGGGAAGAGCAGTGCTAGGGCCAGCAGAAACTGATGCTCCCTGGCAAAACATATTCTGCTTGTTCCTTTCCAAAGTTCTCCCTCACAGCACAATAAATGTTTGTGCTTTGGGGAGGATAAGAAAGACCGGGCAGGAAAAAAACCAAAGGTTTTGATTGTCTTGGGGGACTTTTTGGAAAAGATACTACACTCCTTTAATTAAATAGTCTCAACCCAGGCCAGGAACAAGCAAGTACAAATAAGAACCATCTTCCTCACTTAAATTCATTAACTTTCCAGCATTTCCTAGCTAGCAGACAGGCCAGGATTGACATATTTAATGTCTCATCCCTAGAAATTGTTTCTTCTCAACAAGAAGATAGCGCACAGGAGAAAAGAACGAAATACACTGTCGGTATCGTTCCTGACATATTGTTGTATCTGGGTGTTTGTTCTTGGCAGTTCAGTGCCTGCCACATAGCATGACCCTTCCACCAGGCAGCTGTCAATACTGGGAAAATTGAGTTTACTCTTAATGAAAGGCCACAGGCAATAAGCAATCAGACAGTATGTGCTCTCCATCCCATCATTAATGAGCTGGGGATATTTGTCTTGGGTACACTGCCATGGCTCTCCCACCTCTGCCGCTGTAGCGCTGACTCACACCCCAGACTGGAAGGTACACCTAATCTTTAGATCTGACTTAGTTGTACCTCGGGATGGAGAACATTTCAGGAGCAATGAACGCAATGTGAATGTCACCAGCAGTGGGGCTGTGCCCATTGCTTCAAACCCAGGTACGTGTGAGTAGCTGCAAACAGGGGCAATTCCACCCATTCCTCTCCCTGCCTCAGGCTACACCTTTCTTGCTGATTCCCTCTCTACAACAGCAGCACTTGTGTAGCCACATGATGACTTGAGTAAGGCTGGTCTGATTAAAACCAATTCATTTTTAAAATACCAATAATAAGAATAGGGTAATTTCCCACTGGCTTAATCCCCAGCACCAGCATCAGGAGGGAATAAGAGTATTGCCCCCAGAGGCTGGGTTCACAAGCTCATTCCCTTCTCTTAACCATTAGTGAAACCATTGAGGAACTGCAACCTTGATGCCATGCTCCTACAAAAAGGACTCCAAGTCAGCTCAAAGATGTCTTGAGCTGACATGCCCTTCAAATCCCTAACCTGAACCAGGTTTGGCAGCTTCACTGAAAGGAATACTCTAGAGACTCATCTATCTTACCTTTTTAATTCCTCACATGTTTAAAACAAAGCAAAATGAAACAATTCCACCTTGTCACCAATAAATGTCCCTTGGGAGGTTTCCTCAGGAGGGAGTAAGAGACCTGACAGATGGGAGCTGTAATCTTTTGTGCACACCTGGAAACTACTTAAATATTACTATGGCCATGTAAGAGTCTATAGAGTTGCCAGTGAGATCTGACTCTCTAAATTGCAAGATCAACAACTTAGATGAAAGAACCTCTTCTACATTGCGTCAAGTGGACTTGAGAAGGAAGCAGAAGGGAATAATCATTCTCAGCCTTTTAACAAACACCTGAAAGTGGAGAGGTAAGAGATGAAAGGATATCAATAAACATATTACCAAATTAAACTTCCATGGATAATATTTAGACATCATAGGAGTTGGCACCTTGAGGAGGAGAGAGAGAAAACAGATCAAAAAAAGACACAAGTCTCCAACAGTCTGTTCTCAGATGGCCATTTCCAGTGGCAATCACACTAATTGCACACACAAATTAGGCAAACGATCATGAATGTATTTTTCAAAATCAAGCCCCATTTATGTTAGTCTCACAAGAATTTCCAATCAACAGTTTTCAATTGCAAATACAGAACAGTTTAGTCATCAAAAAGCAAAGGGATGAAGAATGTACTGAACACGAAAGGAAAACAATCTCTTCCCTCTCTTTCCCGTATTTCTGTAACCAATTCCTTCTGAACATTTAAAAGAACATTTTCTATTGACACAAGACATAAAAATACTTTGGTTTAATGAGCTCTGCTCATCTTAAAATTACAGAGAGAAAAATGTAAGTGCACAATACAGTATTTCAAATAGCTTTGAGGGGGTTATTAGCAAGAATGAGCATGGCTATCAATCATCAGACATACTGACTGATACTAATGTTCTTCATGGGAATGTAAATAATTGTTTCAAAGGATAATATGCCCGTTCATCATTAAAATCACTTAGATGTTATAATTCACCTAGCTTGAGCAATGAAAATACAATCAGCTTTCTTTCTCTGAATAAGCACAGTTTTAGCAAATCACTTAAGCACGGGCTTAAAATTAACTAGCTGATTGAGGTCACAGCCCACTTTGCCTATGCATTAGCACACTGCTGCAGGTAATAGAGAGAGGATAAGCAAACCCCAAATAACAGTGAAAAAACCCTTTTTCCTCTGAAATCTACCTCCTGAGATACCACCATTAACCTTTAGTGTGCAGAAGCTGTTAACTCTGGGCCCTTTAGAGAGCCCTCTGTGCTGTTGCTGATTCAGCGTTAGAAACCTTCACTGAGCAAGGCTCTCTTTGGAGCAATGGAAGGACAGGGCACTTGTTATCCATCACTGAGCTATTCCAGCTGCTGGCTGGTGCTTCCTAACGCTGCAGGCCTTGGCTTACCAGCTCATACTTAACCCTTAGAAAGCAATTGCCTTCATCTGTTTCTCTTAATAGGCAGCCAGCATATTCTCCCTTGGCAAGCTGCACTCCTACTGAACATTAAATACTTTTACATGAGAAATTTGTAACGCATGTCCTTTTAATGGGAGCTTACTGAATGGCTGGAAGTCTCAAATGCCTCTTAAAGCACAAATGAGGAATTTCAACTGTACTCTAAAATTCTCATGGTGCATTTTCTCTTAAATACCTAAAATCCTACCCCCTTTCTCCAGTTCCAGTACCCAGACAGAGTAATATTAAACAGCTGTGAGACTTAGAGTCCTTCAGTTGTCACACAGGTTCTGGGTTAGTCACCCAGGTACTTTGCAAAGAAGACAGCATTATCTCCACACTACAAACAGGCAATAAGGCAGAGGAAGGTGTGGTGGAACCCAGGGTGGAGTTATGTGCAGGTACCCACAGCCTAAATGTCAGACTGAGCAACTCTCCCTGGCTTCCCCTACACTTGGTGGAGATCTTGCCAACACAATCAATGGGGTTTAAGCTGCAGTTCATCTCACCATGCAGATGTATACTAAAACAGGAGCTGGACTTCCATGGTCCTTGTAAGTCCCTTCCAAATCGGGATATGCTACGAAAAGAGCTCAGTTCCACCCAGGTATCCTGGTTTTTCACCTCTGGATGTGAGGGGCAGCATCTCATATCAGAGTGGAACCAGCTCCCCTCCTCTTGCTCTGGTCCATGGGCAGCCAGCTGCCAGCACAGCTTATCAGGCAGAACAGAGCTCAAAGCATCCCAAAGCTGAAGTCGTGTCTCAAGGTGATCCCCCACGCTTCGTCACACACGGCCTTCCTCATCTCCTGCCGGCACGGCCTTCCTCATCTCCTGCCTCGGCTAAACGGCTCACTGAGGCTGTGTCCACCCACAGCTTGAGATGCCACTTTAATCACAAGCTTGTAGGGACTGACAGCTACAGAACTCATCATTTGGCCATAACAGCCTACTCACCAGCCTGCTTTCCTTTCTGTACCCCACATGACAACTGCTGTCCCTCCAGCTGAATTGACCCCATCGGTTTTGAAGCCCTTAGCATAAAGAAAAGCAATGCCATGCTTGAGGCAATTGTGTGATGTTGTGCTCCTCTCATTGCAGCAAGCATTTACTAGAACTGGGAATGGTTTAGAGAGAGGCAGCAATAAGATCCAAGACTCTTCCAACTGTGAGAGACAGCTTAGCAGGAGTATGCTTGTGGTCTCTGCAATCACAACTAGCATGAGAGGAGGATGGGGTCTGTTATTCCTGTCTCGTTCAGTACTGGTCTCTGGAAAGCATCAACCCAAGCTAGCAGGAATCAAGCTCAAAACAAAGGAAAAGATAGGCTTCTTCATGTAACAGGTCTGGGGAAATCCTTTCCACAGGACACTATGATGCTAAAAATACACATGAACTCAAGGGGAGACTGGTCAAGTACACCAAAGAAACAACCACTGAGAACTCTTACGTATATTGAACCACGTCTGACTCAGATAATTTTCTAAGCTGAAAATAGATAGCAGCTGGGAGAGCATTAGGGGACAGATCATATTTTCTTACTTTTTCCTATTTGATGTGGATGGAAGAAGGCTATTGGACTAGATGGACACTTTATTCTGGCCCAAATTAATTGCTCTCGCATTTTTCTGTTAATTGATGCTACTTCCCTTTATCTTTCTACTGGTGACTTTTTCAGAGGTTTCCTTCATTTTTTTTCCAAATAATTCTTTCCAGACTACACTAAGCCCAGTGAAGATCTGTCTCTATAACACACCACCATTGTGGATAAAGCAGAGATGAAGTAGGCAGTAAGACATACTGGCTCTTAGTCTCAAAGCTTAACAAGCGATTATAGAAGTGCTAAAACAGACAACTGTCCTTTGGAGTTAGTGGGGCAACATGTGCTCACTGAGTAACAAGCACATCATTCCTCTAACGTTTAATTCCAGCAGCGTTTTACCAGCAAAATGAACAACAGTCCCATAAATAATAGAGATTCAATGTCTTTCTCTCCTCCCCAACACTGTGCTGTCCTCCCCTTCTACAAACCAGGAGCAAAGAAGCAGCAGGGAAAATCTAGTGAGTCTGAGACTTGCAGTAAGTCTGGAGCTCACACGAGTGAACAGGCTGACAGGAGAGAAAGAAAAGTGATGCCTTTGGGCTGAGTGAGGAGGATTTACCAGTCCTTTGTCCCTGCTCTGGGTGGGAATTAGACCCATAAGTATGTTCCCAGCACACTTCAGGGCACTGTATTTCTCTTTCTGCACCCTGCCAGTCCCTTGTCAAAACTTGACTTTCTTATTGAAACACTTTTCTTCAGTGGCCATGCACATAAGCAATAAACTCTTCCCACTGAGTAGACACAGCCTTATGCCAGGACAGCCTTAGCACAGTCCCCAAGAGGTACCCGTGGCTATTTCACAAAGCAGTGTGCCTGTCTAGATCTTTCTGCCAGTTCAGAGTTAGTTTTTTTTTCACTACTAACAAAGAAAAGCCTCTGGTTTGGATATTTTTATACTCAGCAGACTATTATTTAGAAAGTGTATTGCCTGATCTTCTCTGGGAGGTGGGAGCATCCCCTGCCAAACAGCATGTTAGACAGAGAAGTATCGACCCAAAGGGCATGAGCTGTGGATGAGTAGGAGAGAAGCTCTCCTGGGAGCACTCTCAGCAAGACCCACCACTTGCCAGAAATGCCAAACAAGTGTGAAATTCATTCACTAAAGTGTTTCCTCAGGAAAGGACATGCTCCCATTTAATTGCCCTCCTTATTCATGATTCACACACCATTCGAACTAATTTGATTGTTCTAACTCTAACCTTTTCTAACCTCAAAAACAAAGCCCAAACCAACCCTAAAACACAGTGGCATCGCCTTCTCAGCCAAGGTGCTGTAAACGAGCAGCAAAGCAGAAACAGATCTCCAGCAAGATGTTTTAAGATGTGTGTCAGCCATTTAGCAGAGAAAGTGCATTTCGTTGCTGAGCAGCCTGCAAGCATCTGGGAGCATGATTTATATTCCCACAACTGCCTCTTCAGGTTAAGGGTGAGCACAGTAAAGGATTCAGCACAGAAACTCCAGCAAACGCAGAAACAGAGGAAAAAGCAAACCAGGTTTCTTTGTCTTATCCATTAAAGGTAAATTAGAGTTATTAGAGAGGAACACCCAAGCACAGCCACAGAACATTAAGCCATATGTGAATATTTATATACATATTTGTCTGATAAACCAACTGAATATTTACAAAGATTATACCCTGCTTGCACTGAGCATAAATACCTGGGGAAATCAGCCTTTCAAAAACAGTACCTAAGACTCCCTCCAGCCTCACAAATAGACCACCCAGGGTATGCCTATGCTACTGCTAAACTGAAGCAGCAGGGAAATAAAGGGCTTGGGCACACAGAACTGAGAGCAAGGGGAGCACCATGCACTGGGACACAGGAAAGGGGTCTGCGCTTGAATTTCACTGCTGCGATTCAACATAGGCTCATGTGCTACTCTCTCCACCACCAAAAAGCCACAGAAGAGGATAAACAATAGCAAGACTAAGTCACAGGAACTCCGAAAAGCAGTGGCAGCATGTTGGCTGTCCAGTCCCACCAGCAGTAGAATCATTATTTTCTTTGGTTTGGTTTTCATGTCACATTGCAACAAAAGAGGAAATCCAGAGCTCGAGAAGGAACTTGCAGCATGGAGGATGTTGCAATACCGTTCCAGTGGTTATCTGTAGACACAGCAACACCGTAGAGAGGCTTGAGCATTGTGGAGTGTCATGGACACTTTTGATCCTTGTGCTTTTCCAGTTTGAATGCTCTGTGCAAGTATGTCCAGCTTCACCCTCGGCCCCATAAAGAAGATTGCTTTGCCTGCCCCGCTCTCCAGACATACTATGGATCTTCCCAGCAGACTTCCCCATCCTGAAAATCAGTAATGCAGAGGAGGGAACACCAGATTGGATACTCCTGTCCACAGAGCAAGCACAGGATGTTTAAGTACATTTCAAAACCAGTTTCACTACAAGTTCCCCTTTCTCCATTCCTCTCTTTCAGTGCTCTCAGCTCCTTATTCCACTCCCATGCTTCTGTAGGCCTCCCACTCTGTCCATGTCTTTTCCACCCACTGTATGTTGAAGTTTTGAATTTTAATCACTTCTATATGCTTCTGTATGCCCACACACATGCATTTTCCTACTCTTGGACCTTTCCTCTGCAGGACCCAGCATTTCCTCTGCATCCCACCCACAGTCCCTGCAGTTGACTTGCATGGTCCATGGCACATCAAAGAAGTCTATTTCAGAAGACGACCTGAAACAAGGGCTAAAAGTTGGGAACAAATTGACTGTTTGTCACAATCCCAGTACAGGGCAGGGGCTTTTGTTCTCACAACACTTTGTCCTATCTCCCCAAGGAGAGCAACAGCAACTGCAGCAAGTGAGCATCAGGTATAAGATCCTGGGGATCAGGCCAGTGCACTCCTGAGATCAAAGACTCCTCAGCTACAGCAGATGGATGCCCCAGCTGGTCCCACACACAGCTGTGGCTTCATAAAAACACTCACTGAGAAACCAGCAAGGCAAATAGAAGGGACAGCAGAAACTCCCCACCTCAGCTCTGCCAGAGCCAAACAACGACTTCAGTCAAGTTGTCTCATCCTACTGTACCTTACTGTTGCCCCCCCATCACCTTGGCAGCACAAAGCAAACTGATTAGGACCGAGCAGACACTGCTGGGCCATGCACAAGTGAGTTTTGAAGTGAACAAATGGCTATGAGTGCACATTAAAGGCAGGAAGAGAACACTAATAAGGAAACAATTATTTCATTTTTTTAAAAACAGATTTCTTTCCTATTCTTTCCTCTTATCTGGAACAAATAAAGCTTTGAGGGAACAAATACAATTCCAGAGATAATCCACGCTTTGGATCCTGGAAGCATTTGGTACCAACTTCTGGAAAACAAAACAATGATAATGACTCACGCTGGGCCTGGGGGTGGCTCATCACAAATTTAGCAGCAGCTTCCATGCTCCCAGCTGAGATTGGCTTTGCTGGGTTGTTTTCACAGATCCCCAGGACTGCAATTTAGCACATGCAAATCGGCCCAGCAGCCAATTGCAGCCACCATGCTAGAAAGGCATAAACATGCCATTTAGAAAAATGCTTTGCCATACAAAACATGATTACCTCCTTCCATGCCATTTCAGGCTATGGGAAGAAACACTATTTTTATTATTAAACATTACACATCTCTTTTCCTCCAAGGGGAAGAAGAATTATTTAAAGGCCTATTAATCAAACATTTATTCACACAATTGAAAGCTTTGCACACTACCACTGCATCTGGTATCCATTAGAAGCATCCCCTGTACTGGATGCTTATGAGACCACAGCTCAATTCCTGCATCCAAGTTTGGGACCCTAACTTCAAGACACTGAGGTGATCCATCCAGCTCCAGAACAGAGTTGGGGAAGAGTCTAGAGAACAAGTCCTATGAGGAGTGGCTGAGGGAACTGGGAGTGTTTAACCTGGAGAAAGGGAGAATCAGAGAGGACCTTATTGCTCTCTACAACTCCCTGACAGAAGGCTGTGGCAAGGCAAGGGTCAGTCTCTTTAAGTAACAAGTGACAGGACAAGAGAAAATGGCCTCAAATTACATCAGGGGAGCTTTACAGTGTATATCAGGAAAATTTTCACTGAAAGAGTTGCTAAGCATTAGAAAAGGCTGCCCAGGGAAGTGGTGAAGTCACTTGAGGTATTTAAGACATGCAGATGTGGCATTTAGTAGTGGATTTGGAAGTGCTGGGTTAACAGTTGTACACAATAATCTTAGAGGTCTTTTACAACTGAAAAAAATCTATATTCTACAAGAAATCTTATCTAGTTTTCAGACCATGCTGAACTTTTGATGATATATGTACAACCTGGACTAAAAAATTTAAAACTAGCATCAGTTTGGTAAAAAATTAAACAGGTTACTTCTGGAAAGCAGCAGAAAGGGTTATGGGAAGACAAGTGGCTTGGTTTTGAGACAAAGTTCAGTGAGCCAGAAGTAGATTGCTCTCACAAACAAAGCAGGAAGATTTCAATTTCTTTAATGAACAGGGCTTTCCATCTGGGAGCTGATGGCTGTGAAATACCTCCAGAGGGATATGCTGGAAGCAGAAAACAAGCCTACTGTCAATGCTCTGTGGACAGGGCAAACAAGAAGAATTTTAGGGATGATACATACCACTCATCTAATGGTTCAGTAGTGGTTCTGGTTGGGTCTAGGTGCATGAAGAGAGTTAAATATGCACTCAGGTGGTTCAGTGAGCTGAGACCTGTCTCTGGAAATACTCCTTGGTCTCCGATGGACACGACCTAACAACAGTCACACAGCTCTTAAACTGAAAACATCTGCTCTGAAAGTCATCAATTTTAAATCTCTCCCTTTGACCCTGGATTTTTTAGTTACGCTTCAAGTGGATAAACAGCAACACAGAATTTTATACACACAGTCATTCAGGAAAACCAATGGAAAAGCTGAAAAAATATTTCATTATATTGTTAGCTAACATTTCCCATAAATGCTTCAGTTTATAATGCATCACAATTGTGCACTTCAGACTCCTCTTACTATTTTCTTGGCTGAGATTGGGAAGTGAAGGAAGTTAAGCTTTATTCGTTTGCAAAACCATGCAAACCTTTAGGTGAGAAGTGCCATAAACCAGCCAACCTCTGCTTCAGAGTACTGTTTATCATCCTGATTATAGGTACTTAAGAAAATTCAAATTACTCTTATTTTGCTTGTATTTGCTCATTCACAGAAAGTAAAACATTTTTCAAATATGATTCAATATCAGTGACACTCTGGTAGGACCCAAACAAGTTTCAATACTCAGAGGACTGAGTTAAGATCCAATTCCAGATGCCCAGCTCTGTAACCTCAGACATCTGGCTGACAGCTCTGCATTGCTAAGCCACTTTACACCCAGGCAGTTCCTGGACCTGCATTTCTTTTGAAGATTTATGAAATACTTTCTTGCAAACTGAAAAATAAAATCCTGCATAATATCAAAGGCTTTCCTTTGCATAACTACACAGAACTGGCTGCAAGGGCTTAAAAAAGTTATATGCGTATAAGTAAGTTCATTATCATTTGTACCTCTGGAATTTTTGTATGATAGAAACCAAGTAATTTCACCAAATAAAAATGCTAAAAAATTCATCATTTCTAGAACAGATTTTTTTACAAAGGTGCACAAGGACTATGGGCTTCCAGAAGAGATGCTTAGCCAATCTCTGCATGAGAGGGTTACTTCAGAATAAAGGAAAGCGTGGATTTAAAATGCTATAGCTATTCTTGAATAATACCCCAGAGGAGTGCTCCTGTTATAATAAAAAAGAATTTTCAGGGTTTTGTTTAATTCATTTCCCAGGTGAATTAAACTAAATCACAGACAAAGGTATTCTTTCCAGTAGCACATGAGTGTCAACAATAGGCATTATCCCTGAACAGCACAGGTACTTAACTTCTACTGGTCAGCAAGTGTTACTTTTCCAAAAACACAAAACAGGAAGAGGGAGCCTGAACAAAATATGTGTCATAACAGTGGCAGAGAATGGCAGGCAAGACACCTGGTGTGGGAAGGAAAATGTACTGATGACCCCCAATCAGATCCCAGTGCTTCTCAGCCTTGCAACCCACTCCCAGCTCCAGCTCAGCACCACTAAACCACCGCTCCCATCTCCCAGCAGCACTGCACATCCACACTCTGAGCTGCCACAGATCAAAGCCTCTCTGTGCTCCCTGAACTCAGCAAGGAACTGCAGGTTTCACTATCTGTCGCTTACATACACAGAGCTGTTGATTCCAGTAATTTGAAGCTGAACTGTGCAGTATTTGCTGTACACTGTAACTTGCTGTTTGCTTGAATAAACAGCAGTGGGAAAATTTTCAAGAACTAGTGTATGTAAATAAAATGTAGATGGATGCATAGATGACTGCACAAGCAAACAAAAGAGTGCCTGTTCTGCTCAGAAGCCAAATGCCATTCTTGAATATGCAATCGTACCTCCTATGTGTGTGATTCCATTTGCATCTGAAGATGTCTTGCACGTGCAGACACGTAATGACAGTACCCTAAATAGTCTCAGGGAAAATGCAAAGATGTATATGGGCAGCAACAGACTGGCTAATTAATGGCAGAGTCACAGCCTGACCCTGCCTACCTAGACAGAATGCTTGTTCCTGTTGCCCCAAATATCAAACTTAGTGTTGTGGTGCCTGGAGAAATATGAAGACCTACTGTGCCAGACATCATTTTAATCTGCCATAAAGCCAGCATCAATCAGTATATTTCCAGGAGCATCTCCAAGTTTCACCAGTGTGAGACTCCCATGGAAGCCAAGTTCAGGATTTACTTTCAATATGCGCTTAATTTTCACTGAAGGCATCAATTTTCAAAATAGGGACTTAAACTGAGAAGTACTCTAGTAAATGTTTGAGAATAGATCAGTCTCTCGATACAACTAAACCTCTACTACTGAAAATAAAGCTGAAAATGCATTGATGCTAAATGCTATTGCTGGTTGATGTGAGAAGTATCTGTGGTTTTAGCAACGATGCATCCCACAGGAGAGTCTGTGCTGGAGCCAAGGGGAGGACAGGCATGAGACAGAACCACTCATAGAGCCAAGTAAGAAATCCTGATGGAAGAAGACTAAAACACACTCACAAGCAGAAATCTCCATGCTGCTATTATGCAGTCTGTGGGTACAGGGACTTTTACATCAAAGTGGCTGCAAACCAGGTACAGGTCACTCAAAATAGTTTTTCACAACTCTGTTCACAGCTACAACAACAATGCAGTCATTATTTAATGTTTACCTTGAACTTAACAGAGTAGTAGCTATCTGTTTCATAATTTTGGCTAGGAATCCAAAAGCAAAAAAAAAAAAGAAGTCTGGACTGGCAAACTACATCTCCTAAGCAAAGGGGAAAAGAGTGTTAGCAGAGAAAATAAATTAAAGGAAAAAACACTTAACAAAATTAACTGTGGTTGCACCATCACAATGGGAAATATCTCTGCGTGTGCAATACAATCAGTCAGCTTGCAAACTCTGAAACTGAGATAACAAGTGAAACACCTGAAAGATGATACAGGATGTTGCTGTGCTAAAATACTTGTAAAGAAATTCACAAAGGAAGAGGATAAATCTCTTACTCTGCATTGCTATGAATTACTTGCACTTTTGTGGTGGCCTGGAGACCCATTAAGCTCCATTTTGCAAGGTGCTGTTCAAACAACCACAGCCTGCTGCTAAGACAAGATCTGCACACCTTGGAAGTGGAGCATAAGAAAACAACAGGCTAGAGTTAGCTAAAGTAAAGAGGTGAGAGGTCTTTGCATAACAATAAAAACGTCTTGCTAATATTTTTGCTAACATCACAATAGCGCTGTACAGCACTATACAACTACCTTCAATATTTCACTGTTTCTCTTTGAAGTGTCATGCATTAGCTTCTGTCAGAATCAGGAGTGGTCTAAGGCTCTGAGTCAGCACAACACACAAATATGAATCTGAATTTAAACGTGTGCTTACATCCTTATGAGCTGTTTGCATTAAAGAAAACACAGATATGAGGAAGGCAAAAGGCTTGGTCAATCTGTCAGAATAACTTCAGATCAGAGGATCAAGGACAAGCTCACAACACTCTGTGCCACCACTGTTGTAGTCGATGTTTCCACAGTCCTTCCACTCCCAAAATTCTACAATCCTTTTGCTGGTTTACATCTCTGACTGGCTTGGCCCCACAGCACCACACTGGGCACAGCACTACACCTTTAGGGTTGTTGCCAGAGTATACACCTGTCTCCTGGGGCATGCTCACCTTTTGAAGAAGTTAGCAAGGAGATTTATCCTCCAGCAGGCCCACCCCACAGTGACCCTTTTACAAGTGGAAGCTTTCCTTTTTATTGTGCATTTTTCAAGAACATAAACCCCAACCTTAACAGAAAATGAAAAAACACGGCAAAGGAGAGGGAATGTATTTTAGCATGCTGATTCAAAGCAACAGACCCCATCTGGAGTGGTCAGACTCATGGGGCTAGTACTTGGAAAATAAGCTCAGTCGGAGATAACAATAGGAGATCATTCCCATAGACTGCCTCCTTACAGCACGACATCAGGAAATACAAAGATTACTCAATGTTCAGTATCATTCCTTAGAACAGGGAATGTAAGAAAAGATTCAAGCACCACATATGCACCAAGCACACTCCACCACAGGATCCACCTGTAAAGCCAAACCAGCTCAGCCAGGAAAGTATTAGGACACTATCATTTACTTCTAGTTCACTAAAGTTACAGCCCAGCATCCCCCATCTCCTGAGCATACCCCACTTTTACCAGTAGCTTATTGTTCTCTTTACTGCTGTTCCAAAAGACACAAACCAAACATTCACACATAGCACTACGATGAAAACACTATAGCTTTTCACTGAAAAGAGACTAGTGTGTACACGGCTTCCACGTGCAGCCACAATTTATTCTATTTATTTATCATATTGTTCTTCAAAGCAGGGCAGAACATACTTTGAAGGGAGTCCAGCATTCTCTCCCAAAGATTCCCCTGTTGCCATGAGCTTGTCACAGACAGCAACTTGCACACAAGAGTGTCATGGGAGGGAAGAGGCTACTGAGGCGTAAACGGGTGGCTATAACCATTAACAGCTTTTCCATAGCAAGGCCATAAGGGAATCCAGGCTACCTCAGCAACAGTGTTCCCCTAAGAACAGCCTTTCTCTTCAAGAGAACACCAAGCATTTGCACTGGAGGCATGGACATTTTCCTCTTCTAGGACCAAGATGTCACGAAAAAACTCGACACAAGCATTAGGAAAGAATACTCTAAAAGACACTCTCATAAGCATCCAATTAGTAGTTTCTACAGATGTTAATAATAACAATAATAACACAAGATTTCATTCCAGAGGCATTTACTCAGTGTTCTAGAGAAGGAAAGTTAGATTCATGGAAGAAACATATGTAGCACAGAAGAAATTGTAGAAGCACCACTTTAAAAGCTTCAACAAGATGATCCTAAAACTCAGGAGTAGTAGCACACTAAACCAAGGCATTCATGCACTCGTTCCCCTCTTCAAGAAGTGCTCAGGGGAAGTGTTTAGGATCACGAATATTGTTCAGAAATTCACCCCAATGCACTTCCTTCCCATCCTAGTGAAATGCTCACGCCCCAACAGGCTAGGAGCTGAGGGAGGAGTTGGGAGTCTCCTCAGGCCCCCCATCAGGAGCAGGCAGGGATTTCTCTTTGCTTGTAAGTATACTGCCATTCAAAAACTCATTCAGCACCCTCCACCAGAAAACCACTGTGACATTACTACTACCAGTAGCACAAAGTACAGAGAGCTCTTACAGAGGGGCCAACCCTAGAGTTGTGTGGGGCCACTGGCACTCTGGGGAAGGTTATCCCCATATTGGCCAGGTGGTAACAGAAGGCATAGTTGGGGGTTCCGGGTGGGATGAGAAATACAGGGGTCCTATACGAAGAAAAAGGTCCTGAGTGGGCTGCAGGTGGGACGGGGAGCAATAATGAGGGTCATGTGTGAGGCAGGAATCCCTGTGAGGACAAAGGACACACGTGGGGGTTCTGTGTGGGTGGGGGCTCCAGGCGGGATCAAACACAGGGTGGGGTGGGGGCCTGGCCTCGGGTAGAGAGGGGCCGGGTTGGGACTCCAGCGGGTGAGGATGCTGAGGGCGGAGGGGACCCGGGTGTGGAGATGCCGAATTAAGGGGACTCGGTCCCGGCGATGCGCGGCAGGGTCAGCACCGCGGACAGCGCCCGGCCCATCCCGGCCACCTGTGCGCGGCGCCGGCGAGACGGAGGCGCAGGGGAGGGAAGACGGCGAGGAAACGGGGCCAGCCCGGGCCGAGCGGCGGCCGGGCGGGGAGGCGAGGGCGGCGGGGACAAGGACGCGCGCTCCCCACCTGGGCTGTGGCTGGATCTCAGGCGCCTTCCACAGAGACACTGCAGCATATGCGAGCCTTTCTCCAGGAGAAGCCCGAGAATCCTCATGGATTTCACTTTGTGCCGCCCTCCTGCTCCTCGGAAAAGGGACCGGCGCCGGAGCGGCCGGCTCTCAGCGGCGGGGCGCCGGGCCCCCTCGCCGCCAAACTTCCCGGCCCATCGCCGCGGCCCCGCCGCGCCCGGGGGAGGGAGGG
>VYZP01064603.1:0-38019 GCA_013400635.1 Hypocryptadius cinnamomeus | reverse complement strand
GGCACAGCTCCAGCCGTTCCCTCAGGTCCTGGGGAGCAGAGATTGGAGCTGCCCCTCTCGTCATTATTTATGTGGCACACACAGAGCAGCCAACTGCAGTGGCTCAGGCTGCCTGAGGGTCAGGAGGTTTCTTCCAGGCATCCTTGTAGATGGATCTGAAGCATCTGTGTTTGAGTTTAATGAAACAAAGGCCACTGTAAATCATAACATAACTCATAAAAGAACTTCCCTTGTGAGAGTGTAGTACGAGCTGTCTGACTTTGATCTTGCCAGATGCATTTCTACCTTGAGGCTTTATTTTTTCCCAATTCCTATTTTAACTTGCTGAATGTGTAGCATTGGCAGCCCCCAGCAGATGTTTTACACTGTTGAATTCATTCAAGGGTTTTTATTTTTTTGCTTCTTTTATGTTACCATTGGAAAAACTCAGAGGACAGTAAGGTTAGTAGAAATGAGAGGGTAAGAAACAGTGCAGCTGCTTTTCAGCTTCATTTTATATCATTGCCCCAAACAAGTTAACCCAGATCAAACTCTTTGTACAAGTGTTGCTTGGCATCATAATCATAGAATGGTTTGGGCTGAAGTAACCTTAAAGCTCATCTCACTCCACTCCCTGCCACAGACTGGGACACCTTCCACCAGACCAGGTTGCTCCAAGCCCTGTCCAACCTGGCACCAGTGTCTCACCACCTTTAGAGTGGAGAATTTCTTCCTAATATTTCATCTAAACCTACCCTTCTTCAGCTTACAGTCATTCCCTGTGTCCTGTCCCTCCATCCCTTGTCCCAAGTCCCTCTCCAGCTCTCCTGGAGCCCCTTTAGGCACTGGAAGGGACTCTGAGCTTTCCCTGGAGTCTTTTCCAGGCTGGGCATTCCTAGCTCTGCCAGCTTGGCTCCAGAGCAGAGGGGCTCCAGCCCTTGGAGCATTTCCATGGCCTCCTCTGGCCTTGCTACTCTCTGAGTAAATAATTTCTTCCTCACTTCAAATGTAAAGCTGCAATTTTAATTACTCGTAGCAGTTTGTCCATAAAGTCGCAATTGTCCTGTTGCTCTTTACTCTGAAAAGTCAAAACAAAAGGTTTCAAAGGCACCACAAGATCTGCACGCTGAACAGACCCCTTGGAACAGGATCTTAAACAAGCTAAATCTTGGCTACCTTTTTGTCTGCTGACACAAGATTGGAGATTTCAGTGATGGCCTTTTGCACACAGAAAGAACTTGCTGAATTCTGGAGCTCACGTAGTTCTTTCCAGCAGGTGGAGCATCAGCTCATTTACTGACTGCAGGCACAGGAGGAAAAAAATAAATGTCCAGCTCAGCTTATAACGACAGCAGCTCTGTGCCTGGCTGCCCTGGGAGACCAAGGGAGGAGTATCTCTCTCCTGAGAGACCTTTGTAGCCATGAATTGCACATCTCCACAGTCTTACTTGGTCTCTCATACAGGCTTTTGTTTTCATCTTGTCAAGCATAAAGAGCAAAGAAGTAGGAAGACTATCCAGGGAAGGCCAAAGCCTTTTCATTTCAGCTGTTGGGATTTGAGTGACTGTTAGATTTAGAAAAAACCAGGAAATTCTGTATCCTGAAAGATGAGAATTTTCACAGAAATCTTCAACTGATGTGTTTTTGTGAATATGAAAATGAAGAATTTTGAACAGGAGAATTCTCACTAAGAAATACTTTATTGAAAGGAAGCTTTTTTACCATCCTCCTCTTAGCATCAGTAGGAACTGTTTTCCTTTAAATGTCTGTCTCTGGCTCCCTGGGTATTTCATTTGCTAAAGAGTCTTTGCAGGTAAAAATTCTCTGGGGAAATGATAGGAAGGAACAAAAAAATCAAACTTGTCCAGAAGAGTCGGTGTAGGTACCTGAGCCACGTGTGAAGTGGAATTTTGTCTTCCTGAACAGCACCTGCAGTGTGGGAGAGGGATCCCTGCAGTGGCATTATTGGACATCCCCAGGGTGTAAAGACAGAGATGGAGCTGTGCTCAGGGCTCCCTTCCTGCCCAGAGCCCCTCAGACCTGGGCTGGCTTCTTTAGGCTCATCATGAACCACAGCAACACCTTTTTATGGATGATCTGGTGTAATCAAAGAGTCAGGGTTGCCCTACATGAGCACCTTGTACCCAGAAGATCCTTGATGTGAGTTCATGTCTGTAGCATTTCTTCTTACAGCATCATATCCCTTCAGAGTTAATTTTTAATTATGCCTCCATGCTCCTTTCAGGCCTTATTTATAACTGCCCAAGTACAAGGAATACTGTTAGAGAGTCACTGCCAGTCTCTCCACTCTAAAAATCACACTATTTTATCTCTTTATTCTCTTATCAGCAGCCCTTGTTATCTACTGCCTCAGCCTATCCAAAACACTTATCAGAACTTAACTGCAATGTCATGAATTAAAAAGGATGTTCTGCCAATGTAAGGCAGGTGGGAATTAATGGCCACTAATATATTCTTTGTCAGATTTATCACCTAGAAGTATCAGTGAAATGGATGAGAGTAGGGATTTTTTGTTTCTCTCTTAAGGTAATCTCTAAAACATTAACCAGACAAACTGTTATGAAATTAAAACATTTCAAATTGCATAGAATATTTTAGAAATCTTACCCCTTGAAAACAGTCTTTTATTCATTGTTAACAGTTATGGAACTGTTTTCTGAAGTACTTTAGAGTAGAATAGTTATTTGTCAGGAATGTCTGTCTTGAGCTACAGAGCTTGTTCTTGACCTGCCCCCTCTGTAATCCTTTCCAGGATTACACTGAAGGAAAGCTGTATCTCTAATTTATGAGCAGTATTCTATTATCTGGTCTAGTTTGTTATTTTTAAAGATGGGACTCTTTATCTCTTCCCTCCCCACTTTGTCATCTAACTCCAGTAAACAGGTGAGTAGTTAACTTCCCTCATTAAGGTGTGAGGCATTTTCCTATTAATTGAATTATTGGAATGATCCTTTGCCACGTGATCTAAAAGAATTAGGAACATTTCTGGAAGCTACCATGGGAGATTAAAAATAACAAGTAATAGAGATTTCTTGGTTTCTTTACAAATGATGAATTTTATATAGGAGTTTCCAGGCAACCAGTGTGTTTGATGATTATTAGAACAGAGATCAAAAGAAGTAATCAGTTCTCCTCCAAGATGCCTTTGACTTTCCTGAAGTTCAGCAATGTGAAATCACCATCTGTCAACTCAAAAGCAACCTACCTCTTGCAGGAGTCAGGGTGGAACTTGTGCCCATCTTTTTATTGGCAAGTAGAATATTTTGCAGAACAGATCCATATTATCTGTTTCCAAAGTCCAGAAGGAAATGAGAGCAAGTAACTCCTGCAGTAAATCAGAATGAGTAAACACACCAGTGTTGTGGGAACTCGAGTTACACTCTTAATTTGTTCTATCTGTTGTTTGTTGTGAATTGAAAATTTGACAGCAGTTAGAAACAGAGATTTATTTTCCGTGTGTGGGCTGATGCCAGATTTTATGCTGAACTTTGTTCTTCTTTTCTCTGGAGCTGGAAGGTTTATTTTTTATTTGAAGATTTCTTTAGCTGCAGTTGAGAGATTCATGCTCGTGGCATGGTGTGGTGTGCACCTTGAAGTGAGCAGCTGGAAATTGCTGAGTGCTCCTCTGTGGCAGGTTAACTCTTCTTACAATCTCTTTGCATTAACTTTCATTTTGCTGATTTTTTAGGAAGCAAGATTAAAATATGGTGGTTACTGTTAAAATAATGTCTGACACTACTCATTCCAAACATCCAATCCTTTAACTGCAGTTATTTCAGAATTGCTTCAGAATTTTATATGGTTATAAAGTCAAATTTGGAGAAAAGTTTTAGAGAGAGATTATCATGCCTTCAGTCAATAGAGTTGGAAAACACTGATAAGCTTTGACATACAGTTGTTTCATCAGATCCAGCAAAGTTATAGAGAACTTTCTGCTAAAGTCATGCTTAAAGAATTCAGCTTGAGCAGTTCAGCTCATTGTGATTTGTGATGGCTGTAGGTAAGGCATGCACGTGCCAAAGCAGTTCTGAAATGTATTAGTAAAGTTTAATTTCAAAAGTCTGAAATAAGATTTAGCTTTATCTCCTGGAGGCATTGCAAACAGGCTGAGCCTTGACAAACAAAGCACATGTGAAAAGTGCTTTTATGGAAATGATTTGCTGAACTTCACCTCTTTGGGCTCATATTCTGCAATTCCATTAGCAATATATCTTTGCTGGCAAAACATTACTGTGTTTTTGCTTTCAGTTGGAAAGTTACACAATTAAAACCAGAGACTTTAAAAATGGATTTATTCTGGATCTCCCAGAGCAGAGTTTTTTATATGTAATAGTTAAAACACTAAAAGCTTTAAAGTAGAAATTAGGTAATATTCATTCATTGTATTTGCACATTTCCAAAGTATATAATTTCACACTTTATATAGAAAATACACATTTTAAAAAAAAATTCTCCGTAATACCTGGATGATGTGCTTCGTGGTATCATGGCTGTTGATCTTGAATGAAGAAGGCAGCATGGAGATGTTTCTTTGGAAACACAGGAACTGGCTCTTCGTGCTGCTTCAGTGGAAGGTGACTGTGTATGACAAACACACAGTTCCAAGGAACTCCTGACAGCTTCAATCCTTACACTCCTCTGTTGGCTATGATTTGCAGAGCAGTCCACTTTACAACTCATCACTGTCCACACATTTCTGTAATGTGGCTGTGGAAAAGTTTTCCTACTACTGGCATCAAAACATAGGAAAAATTAGCAGAATTTGTCAAATTCTGGTTATTTTGAAAAATTACCAGAAATTTGAAAAATTACCAGAATCAAGAATTTGACTTGATTACATTTTTTGCCACTAGTCTCACTCAGTTGGTGCTGTTCAGGTGTAAGAGGTGATTGTGTTTCTGTCTTCTCATGGTTTTTCTCAGGGCTTTGTTCAGCATTTGGTAGCACTTGATGTGTGATCTGTGTGCCTGAAATCAGGGAGTGTTCCCAAAGGTCACTGGTGCCAGGTGTAGGTTCAGACAAAAGGAAGTTAAAACATCACACAAAACCATAAATGTGGCAGATAACACAGGGAAGGGATCTAACCCATGGTTCTGTCTCCTGGGTGAGGAACATTTTCTGAACTGCAGTGACAGGAAAGTTGTGGGAAGTGAGTCTCAGCTAGTTTAGAGTTTTGTCTCCCATCAGAATTTTCGAAAATTCCTTATAATGCTTTAAATACAAGGAAGTGGAATCTCTGTGTAGCCGAAATATGGGCTTTAGGAATGAAAAATTATGGTAAAAACTCATCAGTAAACTAATCTTCAGAACGAATTTTTCTGTATTGTGGATGTTATCTGACATCAGGCAGCAGAGCATGAAAAATAAATCTGCTGCTTCAAATCTCTTTGACAGTGATTAGAATTATGCACAGGGAGAAAGAAAAATAGAAATCTGTGGAAGGATAAATAACTGAGGTGCTTTTGTAGTTTTGCTGTCCTCACTTTCAAAGAGTGGGGCTGTGCAAAAGCTTGATGGCTCAAAGGTGGCTGCTTTTGCTTCAGGAGCTGCAGCTCTTCTCCAGCTTCACTGTGGATGGCTGTGCTGCAGGGACAGCCAGGGACAGGAACTGCCCTGGTGAGGTGTTTGTGAGGAAGGAAAGATCAGGAAACAGCCTGGCAAGGTGGTCAGATGTGCAGGTGGCAGTTGCTGACAAAGCATGTGAAGAGACCAAGTTAGCAGGACTTGTTCTGATGGTGGAGAAGTAAAAGGTACAACACAGCTAAGGTCAAAGTGACCAGGGATAGGTAGGAGTTTAGTCCTTGGGAGGAGGAGAAAGTCTCAGATGCACACTCAGGTCATGTGAAAACTACAGGAAAGCTGAATTTGTGCAGCTCAGGAATTATATATAATGCTACTAGGAAGAAATGAAGACATTTGTAGCAGTTTGGAGGGAAAAAAGCCCCAAAGAACAAAAAGCTAACTCTTTCATAAGTGAGTCAGTAGTAAGAGCAAGGTTAGTGGGACGGAGGGAAGCACTGATGGGTGGCATGAGGAATACTTTAAATGCCTTTC
This sequence comes from Hypocryptadius cinnamomeus, assembly GCA_013400635.1. Classification (NCBI taxonomy): domain Eukaryota; kingdom Metazoa; phylum Chordata; class Aves; order Passeriformes; family Zosteropidae; genus Hypocryptadius; species Hypocryptadius cinnamomeus. The sequence continues at coordinate 31,965 of VYZP01064603.1, read as the reverse complement.
CCCTTCATCTGTAAACTTAGAACTAAAGCTACAGAGAGTTAGAGACTTCAGGAAAAAGAGTTTCCAGTTGTCTGGAAATGATGACATGTCGTCATGTGCATCGTTCATCATGTAGCAGACTAAGCACAGGAGGGATTGGAGCAATGTGGTCACTTTAAGAGTATGAAAACTACAAAAGAGAAAAAAGCTAACCAGTGTTAATAGGTGAGAAAGTTACAACTGAGGAAGTGTAAATCAGCCAGAGTAACTGTTAGAATGATCCTGGGGGGGGAAAAAACCCCAAAGCAGCCATTTCTGTGCATGTTGAACTTTTCAGGAGAGAAATGCAGTGTCACTGGGGTTTGTGGAGAGCAGGTTATGCCAAAGGGGTTAGTTAAACAACAGCCTTCAATAAATTTTTGGTTGAGACCAACTGGAGAAGAGTGCTAGGCAACAGAAAGGCAAAATTACAGTATGGAATACTGGTGACACAACTGTGTAATTGGGTAAAAAATACAGAAATATGACAGTGTCTTTATTTTGGCCAGAGCAGCTCTGTACCCAAATACAGATGTGTGGGTCTCACAGTGCAAAAACGGGTCTGGTCTCAGTGTGAACTTGATTAATGTGTTAAAAAGAGAACAGACACTGAGGGATAGAGGCAGCACTGTTCCTGAGGGACATGTGGGATAAGGCCTCTGAACTTTGCAGCTGGAGGTACTGTGCTTCAGAAAGAACGACTTGGAAGAAGCAGAGGAATGAGAAAAACATCTTGGAGAAAAGCCTTGCAAAGAAGGAAGGAATCTGAGCTCCTGAGTGAAAGGAAGATTGGAATTATAAATGCTGAGATACCTAAATGGCTGCTGCAGGGAAGGAAATGATACTTTCTATGTGCCTGTGATGGATCAGATAAGAAATTATGGGCTGAATTTCAACAAGGAAGATTGAGAGGGGACATTAGGAAAATTTTGTCTGGTATAAAAGCAATCTTGAGAAGTGAGATAGAGCACTTGGGAATGTGCAGGCTCCATTGCTGGAGGCCTTCCTTGCTGGGCTGGGCTAATGTCACCTTGTGTATATCAGGAGTAGTTCCTTTGACCAGGTGAACGGGCTGCAGCACCTCTCAAATCCCCATTTTTAGTCTTCAGGTATTAATAATTACGAATTTCAAATTTATGAGACACATTCCCCATCAGAGTTGGTCCAAGATAGGAAGGGAATGGATGTGCTCTGCCAGCACAGTTAGTTGGAAGCTGCACTTCATTTTGCTCCCAAGCTTTTTATTGGGCTGTGACTCATTTCTTGGGGTTCTTCTTTGGCTTTCTGTGTACCCTGACTGGCAAAAACAGTCCTCTTCAATAGGTGCCCTGTATAAGTACTTGCCTTCATAAATTGAAGTTGATTATAGGAAGTTTGTGTTATTTATGGGAGAAATACAAGGAGCCCAGTTTTGATGAATCATTTTAACTAATGGAAATTTCCATCATGTATAGTTAGTTTTAAAGGAATGTAATATACCACAACAATAGTTCCACTTAAAACTGTTCTTGCAAAATTGACTCTCAAGCCTAGTTCCTGGATGCATTTGAAATCATTTTCTGAATAGAAAAAAACCAAGCAGATTTGATTTCCATTTATCTGTTGTTTCTGAAATGAGGTTGAACCTGACCAGTATTCAGAGACTATAGCAGAGAAACAGAGGAAAAACGTCTTCAGGACGAAACCAACTATTTTCAGGAGTCCTTCAGTGGAGCAGTTCTGGAGCCAAGAATAGCAGCAGTGATTGTGCCTCGGTGCTGAAGTGGCAGCGACCCTGAGAGTGTGGCCAAAGCTTTAAAGAGCCATGGTGGTGAGATCCAGGACAGAGGGGCAGCACCGCTCCGATGAGCCCCTGGCAGGAACTGAAACAGCACAGCTGAAATGTGCCCCATTTACCACGTCATTAATATGTATTTGGGGCAGGTAGGAGGGGAAATCATCGGGAAGGAGTGTATTGGGCATGCTGGAAGTTTGTGTGAATTAGCCTTCGAGATTAGCGTGTGGGCACCGATAAAAGCCCTCTACGTGCGATCTCGGCATTTATGATGATCTTTAGGCCCTAAAAATGTAAAGCTGACCCCATTCTGAGTGTTCCTGTGCCTTGGAGGGAGCCGAGGCTCCCAGCCCAGGGTGTTCCAAGATGGTCGGTCCCGCTGTGCAAGCGCAGCCAGCGCCCGCTCCTGCCGCATTGTTCGGGCAGCTCTTCCCTGCCTCTATAAACAACCGCGCTGCTGATTAATGCGCTCGCATTTGCCACTTAGAGCTGGTTTAGATAGAGGCAGGGAAGTCATTAAGGGCTTGGCAGCAGTCCAGGGTACATCTGGGACTTGGGAGCTGCCGCTGGGGCAGGGAGGAGGGCGGCGGGCGGGAGCTGGGGCAGGGGAGAGGACGCTTGGCACAGGAAGGAGCCGGGGTAGGGAGGAGAGCGATGAGGCAGGAGCTGGTACTGGAGCAGGGAGGAGGGCGATGGGCAGGAGATGGGGCTGGGGGAGACAGGAGGATACCAGGCAAGAGGCAGGAGATGGGGCTGGGAAAGGGAGGAGGACATTGGGCAGGAGGCACAGATGGGGCTGGGAAAAGGAGGAGGACACGGGGCAAGAGGCAGGAGATGGGGCTGGGAAAGGGAGGAGGACACTGGGCAGAGGAGGCAGGAGATGGGGCTGGGAAAGGGAGGAAGGCACTGGGCAGAAGGCTGGAGGAAGGAGGAGGATGCCGGGCAGGAGGAAGGAAGAGGGCACCGGGCAGGAGCTGGGGCAGGAGGAAGGAGGAGGACTCCGAGCAGGGGCAGGAGGAAGGAGGAGGACTCCGAGCAGGGGCAGGAGGAAGGAGGAGGACTCCGAGCAGGGGCAAGGAGGAAGGAGGAGGACTCTGAGCAGGGGCAGGAGGAAGGAGGAGGACTCCGAGCAGGGGCAGGCGTTCGGCAGCGCCCACGTCTTCTCTTGGCTGACTTTCAAAAGCGGCAGAAAAGCAGCTACGGGCGCTAATTGTAGCCGGGTCCCGAAGTGAAAATGTTTTGTGACAGTTGAAAGAATTTAAAGAGGAAGGAAGATCGGTTTAGTGTCAGCTGCAATTAGATAATCAAAGCTTAAAAATCCTGCTCTGTTGATACCTTCACCTAGAGCCGGGGAGCGGAGAGCTCGGGGAAGGGGGAGGAGGGCTGTGCGTGGAAAGGGCATTTCCATAGCCAGTGCAGCCGAGGCCCGGCCGAGCTCGCAGGTTGTCTGGGCGCGCGCTCGCACAGAGAGATTTTCTTGGCAGCTCTACAGGATGAGGCTTACACTGTACACAGCCGACATATTGAAGCCGGGAGCCCTGGAGAACGTAGAGGCAGGAGTAGAAACAGCTCTGCACACAATGTAGCGTCTCCTAGGATGGTTGGGCGGCTCCTTTCTTCAGGTATTTTATTACCCATCAGCCCTTTTTAGAGCCAAAAAAAGAGAGAAAGTAACCCTAACCCTGAGAAAATAGCATCTGCTTCTGTTAAATCAATTTATTACATAACATTTCAGCGAGAGAGCAGCAGCACAGCGTCCTGAGCTTTTGGCTGCGTTTCAGGTTTGATAAAATGGCGTCTTCGCAGCGAGCTGCTTGTAAAGATATGTTGCACTGAGCAGAAAAATGCAATGATTTGGTGTTTTCTACTGCTGCTTTTGTGTCGGAGAGGTAGCATTTAGTGGAATCTCTACTAATAATGAAAAATCTTGTTTATTTTTGCTTGTTTTCTTAATGCATTTGAAAGCTTTCAGCATCAGAGGGAAGGAACTACGTTTGAATGTCGTAGTGCAGAAAATGAAAAGGGGATAACAGGCTTTCCCCCGTGTGGGCTTAGCTATGGTTTAGTTTTAAAATAAATAAAGCTGCTTTGTTCAATGCTTCCATCTCTTTTCTGCCTTTCCACATTATGTGTGCTGTGCAAGATTTCAGCTTCCTCAATCCATGAGACTTGTGAGTGAGCTTTTTAGGGGCTTCAGATAGATGCCAGTTTTCAAATCTGTCTCTATGCCTAGAGCTGAATGCAGCAGGTAACCTGAAATGTTAGCACTACAGTGCCCAAATTTTCTGCTTTATTATATTTTGTGCTTCAGAACAGATGCTTATGTCATGTTTTCTTTATGAAATTAGGCTACATTTGATTTAGCACTTAAAATGTTCCTGGCGATTCCTATTTAATTCAGGTTTGGAAAAACTCATTTATAGTATTTTAAAGATCTGCTCATGTTGAATTGAAAACTATATTTTGATGGGGGGAGGAGATAAAGTAATTTGCCCTTTTTTCCTCATATTCTGACTCAGGGTCACTAACCTTTGTGTGTGCCAAGGAAAATCCCCAGTGGGACTGTCAGTGGCCCTTGGGATTTTCCTGTGTTCTGCGTGTCAGAGCAGGGAGCACCGTCTGTCATCTGTGCTTTGGGCAGCACAGAGCGAGCCAGGGGGTCTGGTTGTTGTTACGTGACGAACGTGGGCTGAAAAATAAAACGAGTAATAAGAGAGGAGTCACTGTTAGATCTGATTTAAAATGGTGTGAGCACAATTTATTAATAATGTTCCATTAAAAGTTTGTCCCAGGCTTTGCCATTTCGTACCCTGTCCGTACTTTGGTTCTAAAGTCAGCTGAATGTTGTGTTATAGTTGGGGAGACAGGGTTTTACTGCACAGCATTTGAACTAATTACTGCAATGGAAGCTATGAAGATACAGTTACTTTTAACTCACCTGAATAAAAAAAATTTAAATATGATTGTAAATGAATTTTTCAGAGGAGGAGGGAAGTTTGGGGTCAGTTGCTTGTGCATGCAAAGTATTTTGCTTTTCTAAGAAATGCATGCAACAGCTTCTCCCATTTCACTCTACTCATATTTTGCATTTGTAATCTATGTAAGCACTAAACTGATTTTGCAAGTAATTATTCATTACCCAACACAGCCAAAAATGTTTTTTGTTTTTAATAAGTACTGAATTGAAGCTGGTCAAGTATGTTGGCTACAGTACGTAATAACACCAGCAATCTCCTCCCACTCCATTAAGGATATTATTTAAAAAAAACAGCAATCCAAAACAAAACAACCCCCTCACGCTATTGGTTATACTGATTAGAGCTGTGTATTTTCCAGGTCATGTGTATGGTTGCAGTTGGACAGAAGTTCTGTGCTTGTTTAAAACAAATTTAAGCCATTATCCTCAAATTAATATTTCCTTCCTGATGGCTGAAGAAATGTTGTTGATCAGGGGAATGATATTTTATAAAAGATGCATAATTAAGATATTGAAACACAAAGTATTAATTTAAAAATAGTTTTCACTTTGTGGTGTCCCAGCACTAGAATTTGTTAACACAGAATACCTGTGGTTCCTGTTCCTTGTGCCTTGTTTACAGTCTTTGCTCAGCTCACAAAGGAGGGATAGAAATGCTTCTGGTGGACTCAGTGCTTTTATTTCATATCTTTGCATAAATAAAGAGGAGCCAATTCTTAAGAATTTTTAAAATGGGTTTCCCATTTCAATCTTAACAACTTTGGAAAGAAAAGAAAATATTGCGAATTTCTGTGAAGAGTTAGTTTCCTAGAAAGTTGGAGGGAATCTGCATTTTCAAAAAAAAAAAAAGGCCCCAAACAAACAGAAAAGTTATCTGGATTTAATAATATAAAATATTTTGCATTCATTATTTTTCCCAAATGTTTAAGGTTGTTACAGATCAAGTAAAACTGTGCTACTCATTATTTATTTCATAGCAGCAAGCCCCTTTTAGTTAAAAGAAAATGGAAAAATGCCTTTTTGTTATTGTTTCTAGAGACAAGAATATGAAGCTTACTCTATTCAAGATCTGTATTCAAACTCTTGGTTTGTCTGCAGCTAAATCCCAGTTTTTGCAGGTTTCTGTTCATGCTGTGAATTTTTTTTTTCATTTTCTTCATCTGTCCTTTTTCCTACGAGCTTTGTGGCAACAGCCTTGGTGTTTCACCCAATTGTTCCAGTGGGTGTTGGACACTCTGAGGTTATTGCATAGTTTTTTTCTCTGAATTTTTGAACCGTGGCTTGTGGAAGGTGCCAGGGGGATCCCGGAGCAGGGGAAGCGTGGCACAGGGACCGCTGCTCCAGAGGGGATCACTGATTTCACATCCCCTCCATGGAATTGCTGTAATCCCTACCAAAATCACCACTGCCAGATTAGCCCGTGGGTATTGTTGAGGGAATCATCTGAACCTCAGGAAGAGTGACTGTGGGACAGGAAAGGGAGCACCTGGATTTGCGAAGCCTTGGGAAGCCCAGGGGTTGGAGCTGCACGTTCCTGGTGGGATCCTGCCTGCAGTAGCTGTACTTGGCCAAGCCCAGGCACTTGGCCATTTTCTACTCTTAGTATGGACATCTCTGGTTTTATAGTTCTTCTCCATCATAATTTTCTTTTCTTCTTGGTTTCTCTTACTGCTCCTGAAGATCTGGTCTCGTATTTAACGCATTGTTTTGCTCCCGACTCTCAGCAATCATTCTAAGCTGTTTTTTCATCTTCAATCCCACCCCTTCTCTTTATTTTGTCTCCTTGTGCTCTCAAATTTGAGCACCACTTTAACCACCATCTTTGGGGGAGAGAAGAAAGGAACTGATTAAACAAGCAGCTGCCTTTCATCTCGTCAGCCATGGTGCTGCTCCTGTGAGTGTGGAGACGTCCTGGGTGCTCTCCTGATCCTCCTTCCCCAGCCTGCCCTGCAGGGCTCTGCTCAGGCAGCACCTCTGCACAGAGCTGAGCTTTCAGCTTTGAGGAGACTTTTCATTGGAACAATGTGTTTCCAGCCACTTTCAAATCCTTCTGTCGAGGCTCAAACGCAGCCCTGAGTCGCACCACCCACAGGGTTGAAAAAAAATCTCCTATAACTCCTCTTATCTGATTCCTTGGTTGCCTCAACTTCTTATCTTCTGGCCTGGCCTGCTGCTGCTTTTTTCCCTTTGTTCATTCCTGCTCTGCTAAGAATGTTCCTCGGCTCATTTCTCTGACCCTGCTGACCCTTTTTAAGTCCTTGCACAGCCTGCCTTCCCCTTCCATGTCTTATCTGGGATTCTGGTCTCTGTTTAACACCTGTGTAGCAAATCTAGATCATCAGGTAAATGTTCAGCGTGCTTCCTCAGCTCTGTGCTGTAGCAGTGGCTGTATCCATCCAAGAATAACAGGATGCTTTCTTCCTTTCTAGCCATTGCATGTAGAGGAAGGAATCCAGGTAAATCCAAGTGATTCTGTTCACTTTCTTTCAGATTTGTCATGTTCTTGTCAATTATTATGGAAGAAATTCTTCCCTGTGAGGGTGATAAGGCACAGGGTGCCCAGAGAAGCTGTGTCTGCCCCTGGAAGTGTCCAAGGCCAGGTTGGATGGGACTTAGAGCAACCTGGGATAGTGGGAGGTGTCCCTGCCCATGGCAGGGGGTGGAATGAGATGATTTTTGAGGTACCTTCAAACCCAAGCAATTCTGTTTTCTCTGATTATTTAGGTCTTTCTGTAATTTAGGTCTTTTCCTGGTATCCTGAGAAGATAGGTGATGAACTAAGACTGTTTTTCCTTTCCTTTCTTCTGCTTCAATTAATTTAATTTTTTATTTCAAAAAGCAATCTGGGTTGGTTTAGCATGTTATTTCTTCATCTTGCAAAATCTTCATAAGGCAACCAAGCAACCACCTTAAAAAGCTACAGGTAAAATGTGTGAACAAGACTGTCAGAGAGAGAGAGAAAGCTTTTTCTAATCTTGGGAGTAAATTCTGCAGTATCAGAACACCTCTAATTAGAGGAGCTAATCACACCAACATACTTGCGATTTAAATTAATTCATATTAGGCATTCATTGTTAACAACTTGTTTGGGAGATTTGTTGCATCCATCTTCCCCACAAAAATATTCATTTTATTCACAGAAAGAGTAGAAGCCATGTTTCAGCAGATTCAAAGCAAGTAAAAATAATTGACATCCAGAATTGGTTACTTTGATATGTGCAAGCAGTTAAGAGGAGCTCTTCTGCAGATTGTCTCCCATACAGCTCTCTTGGATCAGACTGAAATACTTATCAAATTCCTGTCAAAAGAAACTAAGAGAAATAATCTTGTACAGAGCAATTGGGATGGAAAGGAAATGTAAAACCTTGACCAAAGCTTGAGTTCTTAACATGAGACGTGTTGTGCCTTCCAGTTTATTGTCATACCCTGGTGAGCAAGCAGCTGCTCAAGAGCTTTTGGTTAATTTTTTGGGTTAGTGTCTGAGGATGTGACAGTGCTGAAAAGGCACAGCATCACTTTTCATAGTCTTGGGGACACAGGGGATTGTGTGTGCAAATCCCAAATGATGTATAAACCACACGTAAAGCCTGTGAGAGGTAAGTTTCCTGACAAAACTGTCAGTTATTTAGAGATGCCCAAGTTCTCTGCTAAAATATATATTGGTGGTGTTTGTAATTGGCACCTAACAGTAAAGGTTGCTGTCTGTATTTGTTCCTTTGTTTCCAGGAAGGGTTGCAAACCTAAATGCAGTATCAATTTGGTGTGTTGTGATGTGGGTGTGTATGTAATATCTCAAAGGCAGGCTGACTTTTTACATTTTTTTATTGGATGCATTTTCATTGTGTTTCTCTGAAGAGTGAGAATTGAGTCAAAATAAATGGTAAGAATCTGCTAGGTACTCATCTGTGTTTTTTCCAAATTTGCTTTTTAGACTTTTCACATAGATTAGTATATTTGCTCTCTTCTTATTTATTGCCTGCTTATTATTTTTACTGGTACACTGGGGGCTACAAAACACTTGCTCTGTTCTAAAATGAATTTGTTCAGTTACTTTAATTGAGAGTTTTGTCAGATTAAAAAAAACCCAACCAAGTTAATATGAGCATTGTGCTCCATTGTAGTGAGGAAAATTGCTGTATTATGTTAGAGAATGTACTCTAAATTTTAGCAGAATGTAGTGTTGTAACTAGTGATGTAAAACAGTGCTTTTAATAGAGGGCTTTTGCAGTGCTTGAACAGTGGACTCATTTTTAACCTTGGATCCTTTCAGATCTCAGCCACAGTGGATTGGGAGACCATTATGAGAATTCCCACTGGGGACAGCAGCCCGCTTTCAGGAGTGAAGGCAACTGCAGCTGGGATAAAGTGATAATAGACAGGACTGACAAGGAAGCGTGGCCTTCCATTACCGGAGCTGAGACTGAGTCTGCCTCAGAATGTACTACAGACACTGACTCTGCCTCCAACTGTGGCTCAGAGAACAGTAGCATGGCTACAGGGAGTGCCCAAGGCAACTTCACTGGACATACAAAGAAAACTAATGGCAATAATGGCGCCAACGGAGCACTCGTCCAAAGCACTTCTAACCAGAGTGCCCTTGGAGCTGGTGGAGCCAACGGCAACGGCAGCTCGGCCAGGGTGTGGGGGGTGGCTGCAGGCTCCAGCTCTGGCCTAGCTCACTGCTCTGCCAGTGGTGGGGATGGAAAGATGGACAACATGATGGGAGACGGTAGAAGTCAGAACTGCTGGGGTGCTTCCAACTCGAATGCTGGCATTAATCTTAACCTTAACCCTAATGCCAATCCAGCTGCCTGGCCTGTACTTGGACATGAAGGAACTGTGGGAGCAGGCAACCCTTCCAGTATTTGCAGTCCAGTCAGTGCCATAGGTCAGAACATGGGCAACCAGAATGGGAACCCAACAGGCACCTTAGGTGCTTGGGGAAACTTGCTGCCGCAAGAGAGCACAGAACCACAAACGTCCACTTCTCAGAATGTGTCTTTCAGCGTACAACCTCAGAACCTTAACACTGATGGACCAAATAACACTAACCCCATGAACTCTTCACCAAACCCTATCAATGCAATGCAGACAAACGGACTGCCGAACTGGGGGATGGCCGTGGGCATGGGGGCCATCATCCCGCCCCACCTGCAAGGCCTTCCTGGTGCTAACGGAACAGCGGTTTCTCAAGTCAGCGGGGGCAGTGGTGAAGGAATGGGCAGTTCAGTATGGGGGATGTCCCCAGGTAATCCTGCCACAGGAAACAGCAATTCTGGGTTCAGTCAGGGGAATGGAGACACTGTGAACTCAGCATTAAGTGCTAAACAAAACGGATCCAGCAGTGCTGTGCAAAAGGAAGGAAACGGAGCGAACGCGTGGGACTCGGGGCCTCCCTCTGGCCCCGGGGTCCTGGCGTGGGGCAGGGGCGGTGGCGGGGTTGGCAGTGTGCATTCTGGAGCCTGGGGCCACCCCAACCGCGGCGCCAGCAACGGCGTCAACGGGGAGTGGGGCAAGCCCCCAAACCAGCATTCCAATAGCGACATCAATGGGAAAGGATCAACAGGGTGGGATAGCTCGAGTGTTACCAGTCCGAATCCTGCCATGCAGCAGGGCAATGAACAAATGAACTCTTGGGCCAAAGCTGCAGCATCTGGCACCACGGCTAGTGAAGGAAGCAATGACAGCGGTGGGAGTCAAAATGAAGGCAGTACTGGGAGGGAGGGGGCTGGAGAGGGCAGGAGGAGAGACAAAGGGATGATAGACCAAGGGCAAGTTCAGTTGCCAAGAAATGACCTTGACCCCAGGGTCCTGTCCAATACGGGGTGGGGACAGACCCCTGTGAAGCAAAACACTGCCTGGGAATTTGAAGAGTCCCCGAGGTCTGAACGGAAGAATGACAATGGAACTGAGGCCTGGGGTTGTGCAGCTACTCAATCTTCAAACTCAGGGGGGAAGAACGATGGGTCCATCATGAACAGTACAAATACCTCTTCAGTATCTGGGTGGGTCAACTCTCCACCGGCAGCTGTTCCAACAAATACAGGTTGGGGAGACAATAACAACAAAGCACCAAATGGCCCAGGGGGGTGGGGAGAGTCAGCAAGCTCTACTACTGTTAATAATGCTGCTGCTGCCAAAAGCGGCCACACTTGGAGTGGGACCGCAAATCAGGAGGACAAATCACCTACCTGGGGTGAACCTCAGAAACCCAAATCTCAAAACTGGGGAGATGGACAGAAATCAAATCCAAGCTGGACTTCAGGAGGTGGAGACTGGACAGATTCATCATCTGTTCCCGGACACTTGGGTGATGGGAAGAAGAATGGATCTGGATGGGATTCTGACAATAGATCGGGGTCTGGCTGGAATGATTCCACAAAGTCTGGGACCAGTGGGTGGGGGAATGGCACAAACAGCAAGGCTAATACAGGTACAAGTTGGGGGGAATCTTTAAAGCCAGGCCCCCAACAAAATTGGGCTAATAAACCCCAGGACAACAATGTGAGTAACTGGGGAGGAGCTGCTTCTGTAAAACAGACGGGGTCAGGGTGGGTTGGTGGGCCAGTGCCAGCCAAACAAAAAGAGAACTGTGAGGCAACTGGCTGGGAAGAGCCATCTCCACCGTCCATTCGCCGCAAGATGGAAATCGATGATGGTACCTCAGCTTGGGGCGACCCAAATTACAACAACAACAAGACTGTAAACATGTGGGATAGAAATAATCCTATAATTCAGAGCAGTACCACAACCAACACCACCACCACTAGCACCATTATCAACACCAACATGGTTGAACCTCAGCCATCGCACCAGTCAAGTGCCCAGCCGAACCGGTCCCCGCTGCTTGGCCCAGGTATGGCAACAGTTTTGTGAAATATTTCATAAAACAGGTTTAAGAGATACTTTATACCAGTACCAATTGCTGAATGCTGTCTGTCCTATCAGTGTGTTGGGTAGAAAGCCTGTGTTTATGTCCAGAATATGTTTGTTCCTTTACTCTGGAGCTGTCTTGTCTTGAGGACAGAATCCATGGAACCTGACACAAATTTCCATAATCTAAATGAATGTAAGAAAGGCTTGAAACAATATTTGGTCAATAGCATGGTATGTTCTTAGATTGTGGATCCATATTCATTGTAACATCTCTTCCACAGTTATTTAACACCTTTTAATTCTGCCATTTGAGAGACTGGGGGATTTTGGCAAACCTTTCTTCTGTTATTTGTCTGCTGTCCCCACTGCGCAGGCTCAGTGTATTTAGACACTCTGCATCTGTTTCTTCTCTGCAAAACATCTCTTGGCAACAGATGTTTGTTAACAATTGCATGAATTTAGACTGCTGCTGTTTCTCTGTCCAGCTTGTTGTCTTTTATGAAGAAATGGTTCTCTTCTCAGGGGTCGGGCACGGGCAGCATCCTGGATTTTGTGTGGTTCTCAAAAAGCAGGACTGACTCAAGGTGTTAATATTCAGGGTTGCTGAGTTAGGTTATCCTAATTTCAGCTGTGTTTCAAAGACAAGATTTTAGGCATTTAGGAATTTTTCTAATCAAAGGCAAGGTGCTGTTGTAGGCAAGCAGCAAGGAATAAAAATGCTTGAAAAATTGAAAAAAACTGCTTAAAAGAGAGGTATTTAAATAAAAGTTACACTAGCAGTCTATATCTATATCATGACCACAGACCTCTCCAAAATAAATCTAATCATGCAATACTCTTTCAAATTCTACACCTGAGTTTTGTTTCCAAATTTTTGTTTCATCGTGGTCATGGCTAAGTACTGACTTTTTAACCACGTTTTTCTCCAAGTGGGATTTGTTCTTTCATTCCCATCCTTTTTCTCTTTGATGTTTTGGAATGTTTCAAATTTGCTTTAATGTCTGTATAAAAATAGTCTTACATTTCCCACTCTGGTCAAATATGTTAACAGTAGAGGGTACCTATTTTAATGAAATAACGTGCTCCAGAAGGAGAAATTTTTAAATGGCTTTGTACTTGGTCAGCCCAACATATGTGACTAGCTTATTTAATCCATATTTAAAACTTTACCCATGAAACAAGAATTCAGATTCCTGAATTGTAATGGAAGTATCATGAAAGTGGATTTTTGTTTGGGTTTGGGTGAGGTTTTGTTTTTCATTAAGGTGATTTTTGGAGGATTACATTGGTGTTTGTGAAACTGGTCATACACAGCAATGCATTGTTAATGTTATTCAAATAATTAACACCTTATAGAGGAAAACTTAACAGTCCTGAGCCCTTCACATTTTGACGATGGAATTTAAAAGCTGGTGTTAATCTGCAGTGATTCCTTTGGAGCAAGGACAGCAGCAAAGGAAGGGTTTCTTTGAAGCAGTATGTTTACATATTCAGAAAGCTACCTATGAACACGTAACCAACCCTGACCAGGTTTAAGTGAGTGTTGGGCTTCTTGAAAAATGTGAGCTAGAAAGATTCTAAGATCTTTTAAGACAAGCAAATCTTTTATCTTCTCTCTCTTTTTTTTTTTTAATTTTCTAAAATAAGCAAAGCCAGCTCTCAGAATATATTTAAGTCAGCATGCAGGAAAGTATGTAATGAGTAATAGTAAAGACAATTTAAAATATGGTTCTGATATTAAAATTTAGATCAGGTTGTAGCAGGCATAAATTAAACCTTATACTTGGTATAGTACAGCAATTCTTGGTATAGTACAAGTATAAAGGTATATTACCAACTCTTGGTATAGTGCAAGTATAAAGGTATATTACCAGCTCTTGGTATAGTACAAGTATAAAGGTCGAACATGGAAATATTTTGAAGGAATTTTTGTCTAAATGGAAGCAGGGAGCAGACCCTTGTGTCTTGAGGTCTGCAATTCCAAGGGATGGATCCCAGTGGCTTCCCTTCAGGCAGGAGTGCAGGAGGCTCCCTTTTCCCAGTGCAGGCAGCACATGGCAGCTGCACAGCAGCATCCTCGTGCTCTGGGTGGAAATGTACACAGACCTGAAACATCCACAAATCATCTCCCATCTGGGACAGCCAAAACATGGGAAGCAAGTAGTGAGTGTCTTGCCTCCCACACAGACAGGGCTCTGCACTTTGGAGTTGTGCTGTTTAACTGTTTTTCCTACTCCAGTTCCCTCTCCACCTGGCTGTGTATTTCCAGCCTCTACAGAGAATCCTGTCACCAGGAGACTTCTGCAGTCACAACCAAAGTTCATCCAGCAGCAGTTCTTTTCCATGCAAAGCATGATTGTGTTGTTAGAGCCTGTGCCACAGGGCACAGTTAAGTGCTCATCTAAAATCCTGCAACTCTTGAGCTCTGTAGTTACCCATGGGCATTTTGTCACCTGTGTGGGTGATGACGTGCTCTGCCAGTCATTTTCAAGAATATAATGAATAAGAAATCATGGATTCCATTCCTCTATAAGTAGGGAGGAGTGGTGCAGATGGAAGTTGTCACAGTCACACGTCCTGCAAGCAAAGAAGTGGATTTTAATTTTGCTGCACAGCCCTAGTTAGGGGTTCACAAAGGATTAACAGTTCCTTTTGGGACTGAAGTGTATGCTTTATTAGTTTGGAAATAGAGGCCAAGTTACAGTCTTGTTATTCAAGTTGTCACCCATCCCCAGAAGTTCTCCAGATCCTTTGAAGGCAGAACTTAAAAGCCATTGATGGGAAGCAGATGTTGGTAAACACTTGGTGAAAATGAAGAATGCTCTAAGGAGTTTCATTTTCCATTGGAAAAGAAGAGGAAAAAAAAAGGGGGGAATGAGATAGATAATGTGATAGATACAGTCCTTGCTGGTTATAGGAGCTTGTTCTCAAAGCACTGGTGAATTACTTAGAAAGAGGAGCAGAAAGCTGGTGGGTTGGAGTTAGATTGGGGTTTAATCTAAATTACTTGTGCATAATTCTTCCTAGCATTTGTAACTCATGCAGCTTTGATATGAGGGGAGTAAGAAGTGAGAAAAGGTTTTGCAAACAGAAATTATTTAACTGGAGTTTTGGATCCCAAACAGCATCCAAGTGCTGAGGAGGGGGCTTGATGCTTTCCTGCTCCTTACATCCGGAGAGCCTGGCAGGGTTCCAGCATCCTCCAGCTGAGGAAAGAAACAACAGAAGATAACACAGGCTTCCCTGTGGGGATTGTAGGTCACAAATTAAAGTCTTTGTGGTTACTAGAGAGTGAGGAGCTTAAGTTTTAAAAACCTGAACTGGGTCTAAGTTCTGAAAGCTCCAAACGTCTCTGTTCCTTTTATAATCCTGTGCCACTAAGTGGCAGCTCACATGGCAGTGTTTTTCTTACTTTGAACTTCCATCAGAATGGATTTGAAAGCAGCTCAGCTTTGGGCTCCTTTAGGGTGCTCATGTGAAAACCTAAAACCCTCTGGTGGGTGCTCAGCCCATGAATAGCCAGGTTTTGGGGGACAGCCAAGTGATGCTGAGAGAGCTGCCCTCAATTTTCACACAAGGGTGATGTCACTGCTGAAACCCAAATTAGAGCTTTCTGAATGCTCCGTGATGAACTGGAATCCCTTTCAGAAAATGAGAATTTGAAAGATTAATGCTTGTAGGTAGCTCTTAAATGTATATATAAAACCCAGAATAACTAGTGTGTAATTAGTAAACAACCTCCTTTCTGCCTAATATCTTCTTTTTTTAATCTATATAAGGTTGTAGTATTTTGGTTTGCCTGTATTGTGCTCATGTGCTCTGGTATTTATCACGGACCAGCAACTTGAAGGAAAACAATTTCTGCCATCCAAATAGCTATAGGGTTATTTTGAGGGAAAACAACTGCATCCTGCCACAGCTTAGTTAACATTTCACTTTCCCTTGAGGATTTCCTGTTGGCTGTGGCCCAATGTTAATTATGTTTTTATTTCTATAAAACAAAGCTCTGCCAATGTGTCCATGTTTATTACTTACTGTGATCTTTTCATTTCTTGCAATTCTAACAATGTTTAAAAACTTCAGTACTAAAAACTCACTTTCTTGCCAAAGAAGCCTTTAAATGGAGCACGTTCTGTTGCGAAACGACATTTGTGCAGATCTGGGTGGGTTTTAAGGAGCTTTTTACCAGGAGAGCCTAAATCTGTATCATTTTCATCAGAAAATAGGAAGTTTTCTCCAAGCAGAACTTTTAAAAATGGTTGGCAGGTTCAGGTTTTGAGACTACTCAAAGGTCTTGGTTTGCCTTCCCAACAGCCGTGGAGAGTCTTGCATAATTCATTCAAAAATGTAACTTTATTCATCTTTAAACTTTCTAAAACAGAATCATTTGGAGTCATAGGAAGATGGCACAGAGACAGTAGCATTGAGACAGCAGTATTTACACAGAGGGGAAACAGGTTTGCAATTGAAAAGTTTTTACAGACAGGGTAGTTTTTGCTGTGCACAAGTTATTTTCCAACAGCCTTCGGGTTTTATTTACTAATTTCCTGCACTTAATTTTATCTGTTAAGATAGTTTGGAAAACTTTTTGTGGATTTATTTTGTTTGCTTTTATGTACTTGTACTATTTTCTGTTAGTAAAGGCTGGTTTCCCCATTATTTGTAATCCCATATTATTTCCTGCTCAGTGCATTTAAAAGCACTTAAAATAATTTGGACATGACACATCTGTGGCCTTTAGTAGAAGTTGTTGAATTTCTAAGAGCAACAGAGGAACCAGGTTTTTTTGAGGTTTTTACTCTATAGCGCAGCACACTTTGGCTTTTTAATGTATAAATTGTGTTTTAAGGGTGATTTCATAAATTGAATTAGGTAGAGTTTCCAGTAGAGGTTGCATGAAGCCAGGGAGATGTTAATACTCTGCACTGTCCCTGTTTGCAGTCTGGGTGGTGCTGTGGAGATATTTTGTTTTCTGTTTCATTTGCCTGCAGTTAATCTTTTTCAGCTGCCAATGTGATTTAATACACACAGTTGTCTGCCAGTTGCCTCCTGAGTAGTGAGGCAGAAACTCAAATAAAGCCTCCCTTAAATAAAGTTGGCTAGAAAATACAAGCAGGAACCTTGAAATAAGTATTTGAGGTGCAACACCAAGGAAGCTGTCATGTTAAGTACAGGTTCATTTAGGTACATTGTGGATCTGCCAGTTTATCTTCTTTACACACCTTAAAATAACCAGAAATGTGAGGTATGTTGATCGAGCCTAAACCACGGTAATTTTGTTTCAAATGGAAATAACTTGAATGAAACAGTTCACATTTTGGGTTGTTTCAGGAGCTTGCTTTAAATTCAGTGCCTCTTGCTGGTAGAGAAGGAGTTTTCTGAAGCTGAAACACACCAGTGGAGAGTTTGACACTCACTGTGCCATCTGCACTTGCATCAGTGTCTGAGAGAGCTGCAGTGGCTGTAAGGAATAGAGCCTAAAATAAATATATCATGCAGGAACATGGGAGCAATGCACAGCTCTGGACTCATCTATTTGATTGTTTTCTCTGCCAGGCAATGTTTGAGTTGTTACTGGCGATGGATGCTGCTGCAGTTTCAGGATAGGGGAATTCTGTGGAATTCAGTGAGTTCTGTAAGGACTTGTTGCTCAGTGAACCATTATTGTTTGGTTATTCCAGTGTATTTCAAGGTACTGTTAGACACTCCCTTGCCATTGCCTGCCTATTCTGGGTGTCAATTTGTGGGGAAAATGTTGCACCTGCTTTTTGAAACCTTTCCAGAGTATTTTTACAGGTACCATTGTGGAGCAAAAAAAGGAAATAATGCTGTGGCAAAGCAGCATCTGATCATTCACTTACAAAATATTCATCTTAATAATGTTCATCTCCAATGAAAAGAGAACAAGTTCCTGATTTAGCAGCCTAATTACCAGTGGAAGTTTTAAGCAGACCGAATTCTGCAATATTTGTGAAGATCTCAGCTGTCATGTAATGGGATGTAATTTTTTTTACAATTGTAGAAAAATAGCTTAGTGTCAGGTGTCTCTAAGAATTTTGTTTTCTTGCTTGTTGTGCCTCTCTTTGTGCTTGTTTACAAAGTACCTTGAACTCCATCTGTGATCCAAGTCCTCTCTCCAGAAAATCTCTGGTAACGATGACTGTAAATTCAGTTTACCCTTTTGCTGTGTTGGTCAGTGTTGCTCTGTAGGCTCAGGAGCCCTGTGGCTGTTCCTGACACGTTCAGCTGCAGGGCTGAAATCCTGTCAGATGGATTTAAGAGCATTACATTCAAGCCCAGCCAGACTAAGGCTGTTTCTTTGGAGTAGCTTACGTCTTCCAGTGAGTCCATGTAATACTCTGTAGGAAAACAATGGCTTCTACCTGCCATTCCCCGTGGTTTGATTATGGGTCCTAGTTGCAGTCTTGATTAATTCCCCTTAAAATAATATTTATTATAATGTAGAGGGTCAGTGATGAAGGATAGGTAGGTAACTATGAGCTGTAATAAAAGCTTTAAGGAATTCATTCAGCACAGATAATCTTCACTCGAAGTGGGAACAATCAAACAGTATCTTACTGCCAGGGCATGAGAAAAGAGATTTTATAGTTTGTAAACAGTGAAAAGAAATTAAATTAGGTTAAGATCTTTCAGTGGAGCAAGGCCCAACTCAGACTGGAGTCCTGGTCTCTGGAATGCTGGCCCAGGGCAGGTGGGAACAGCATGGTCCTTGGGACCAGTGTGGTGCTCACGTGGCAGCCTGGTTGCTCCTGGCTGTGGAGAAAAACCCTCTTCCTTTGTTGACAACTTGGCGTTAGTATTGAATTAAGAAAAAACTCTTAAAACCAAATTTAAGGGGTTTTTTAAAACAGACTTAACTGCAATCACTGTATGTACTTACTGGTTCATGCTCTTTCCAGAGAAACTCATGAGCAAAATTTAAATTTTTTTTTAATTATTTGATGAAGAAACCTTTCCTCTCATCACTGTTCTCCTTGCCTTGCTCCAGCAGGCTGGGGAGAGATGCCTGCTGTCCACACCAAGAGCGAAGCTTCCTGGGGAGAGCCCTCCTCCCCTTCTGCTGCAGTTGATAATGGCACTTCAGCGTGGGGGAAGCCCCCCAGCAGTGGGACCGGGTGGGGAGAGAATCCTGCCGAGCCAGCAGGGACCTATGGAAGAACAAACGCTCCAGCTGCTGCCCCAGCACTGTGCAAACCAGGTACACACAGGGCTGCCACTGTCCTGGCAGGGGAGGGGGTTTGCTTCTGCCACTTGTGCTTTTCTCTGCGTTTCAGTCACAGGCGGCCTTCGTGATTTCGTTCTCAAAACTGTGTTAGCTGTCACAAGGCCACACTAATCCAAATACCCAGTTCATTCAAAAATATGAATATAGGGCATCCATCTGGAAATGTAAAGGGGAGTAGTTTTGTGTGTTTGGAAAGCAGCATAGCAGAGGTGCAGGAAGCTGTGAAACTGCAGAAGAACGTGACTAGGACTTAAACCCTTGGTGTCTAAAAGAAACCTGTATTGGAGAAGCAGTGGAGAGCAGTCAAGATAGAATTAATTCTGGTAGGAAAAGCAACACCTGAGAACCACTAATCATAACAGCCTCATGCTGGGTTAAACTGAGTGAGTGGGTGTTTTCTTCAGCCATTAAAACTGTTGCCAGGTTCAGGAACATCCTGAACTACCTCCTGCTTCGTGATTCCTAACTCATGGTATTTAATAAATATCCTCCAACTCTGAATGTCCTGAGGGCCACTGTGATTGCTTTAGACTCTCCTCTTGGCTGTGAGGTTGCCTAGAGATTCACTCCTGCAAAATACCATAGTGAGACGTAGTTAGAAGTCCCAGAAAACATAAAAGGGGAGTGAGAGCTCTTGAGATGAGTAATCCCAGCTTTAAAGAGAGTAAAGAGAATAAAATGGACTGAGGTGACACAACCTCATCACTGACTATGAAACGTTCCCTGCAGCCCACAAGCTTCTTTCAGATTCCATTCTTCAAGATGGGAATGAGTGTCTGAGCATTAATGACTTTGAAATTTGGTTTGTTCATGGAAGAATGTGGTAGGTAAAATGGTGAGATTCATTGAAAACAAAATAGCACTTTAACAAATGTGTGCTCATACTTTGGTTCCTTGTTCCTGGGAGAGTGGAGTGGCCATGACCACAGATCTTACTGGTTCTAGGAGAAGCAGGACTTGCAGTTGCTGGATGTTTTTTTCTCTTGAGTATTTAGAGAACTTCCCTTTTTTTTTACTAACTTCAAAGAAGACATTTTTATCATTTTAATGCCAATTAAGCTATTTGATGAATCTCTTTATCTCTTGAAAATACTCACATTAGCATACCTGGATATGGCACAAAAGGCTATTTCTGTAAAATTTGCAGGAAACTTAATAAGATTTTTCTTCTCCCACTTTCCCTCCAGCTTCAAAATCTATGCAAGAAGGCTGGGGCAGTGGTGGGGATGATGTGAATCTCAGTACTAGTCAGTGGGAAGATGAAGAAGGAGATATGTGGAATAATACTGCTTCACAAGAGAGCAGCTCCTCCTGTAATTCCTGGGGGAATGCCCCGAAGAAAGGACTTCAAAAGGTAAGACAAAAATAAAGACACTCTCCAGCAAGAGTGGAATTAGTGTAACGTTTGTAGAATAAGTTGTCACAAATTTGCTGGTGCATTATACCTGAAATTAAACCTCTGACACCTGAACACAAGCACAGCTTGCCACTACTGTGGTTCAAGTACAGCCTACCTTGTTTCCAGGGGAAAATGGGAGATCTTTGAATTAGGCATGTCAGATGCTTCGGGAGTTTTGTTGTTGTTGCCTTTGTTTTCTCTAAGTTTTATAAGCTTCCGTGTATTCTAAAGAAATGATAATGTATTAACAGAAAGACAAGGTGTTAAGGGGGCTTTCAGACACTTCCCATGGTGGTGGAAAAGCAAACAGTAGTTTGTGATGGAGTTGTTTAACACAAAAAGCTGTTTTCTATTTGTGAGGATGGTGTGTGTGTGTGTGTGAGAACAAAGCGAACTTGTGTTAATGCTGCACTCAACCATAGACAATTGTGTGAGGAAATTTTCCATTGCACAGTCTTTATTTCAGGACAAGGCCAGGCTGTAACTTAAAGGAATTGGGAATGCATTTAGCCACTTTGTTTGTTAATCCATTAGCCAAGAGTTAGGCCGGTGATTTGATCAAGTATGGTTGTTTCTTGTACTGTCCGCAGCCCAAAACAAATCCGCGCTTGTCCCTTGGTACTTTCTGGAGAACTGAAAAGAAGAGACTTCTTAAGGATATTGTGATAGAAAAGCTGCACAAAGATCTTTTAAAGGTGTTTATCTAGACGCTCTTGTTTGTTTTTAAGAAAATACACTGAGTAACATTCTTAACTTCAAGGTTGCAAACTTGTTTTTGGGAATGTTTTTCAGGAAGTGTTGTACTATTTCAGCTTTATTTCGTTATATTTTTCTGCCAAGGATTAAAATGAAATACGTAAATTCAAAGGTGGCTTTAATTCAGTGGCCAGCAAATCAAATACTAAATAGTACACTGAACACCTATTCAGCTGAGATAAATTTTTACACTTTTGGGGGAAGAGAATCGTAGTCGCGTTGCTCGGAGGGTTCTTCAATACTTTCTGAATTAATGTACTAATACATCTTTCAGTAGCATGTGCTATTAATAAAAACCACTTACCATTTCTTTTATGTACATCTCACTACAATGAACGTGGCAACCAGCCCGTTAATGGAATCTCCCATTTATTTACTAAGGGCATGAAGACATCTAGCAAGCAGGATGAGGCCTGGATCATGAACCGTCTGATAAAACAGCTCACAGACATGGGCTTCCCTGTGAGTAGTGCTCAGCCAGCACACTGTGCCTTAGCTTTTAGCTTGTACTTCTGACTGTGGCTGTTTCAGACTGTAGCTACACCAAGATCTTCAGTCTCCAGGCCAGGAAGTAGCTCTGACCTGCATTTAAACACATCCTGTGATGTCAGAAATCTGCTGTAAACCTATTCAATGCTCTGAGATGAACTGGGAATATTCTTCCCATGAGGACATTTATATATTTTGAAGTTCATGGTTTTATAACAACAGGTATTACTTTGAACTGCAGTAATAATCACCTCCCATTCCTCTTTTTTCATTAAACAGGTGAAATGAGAGTATAGCTGGGTTGTTTCTTAGAGAAAGTCATATCATTGTGGTATTTGAATTGTTCATGGAAAACAGGAAGGTGTTTAAAGAGAACAATGTGTTTCACCTTGTAGAGCCAGTACTTCCTTGACAAACTGAAATACCTGAATTGTGGGAATTGCTGAAAGCAGAAAAAAACACACACAGACATTATTTAGGCTGCTGAGTAAACATTAAGCCCAGTATTTAAGAGTTGTATCTGTTTTCTCAGGTTACTTTGAAATCACATGAATGTGATTACTTTTCCTTTTAACATAATTCCTGTTTTTGACAGAGAGAGCCAGCAGAAGAGGCCTTGAAGAGCAACAGTATGAATCTTGATCAGGCCATGAGTAAGTATCTGTGTAAGTAACTTTTTTGTCTTTAAAGCAACACAGGAACCCTGCATGATTACAAGCATTTGATTATACTCAGACCAATTGGATAATATTTATTTTCTTACCTTGCTTTTGTAAGCAAGATGAATTTCTCTGAACTTCTGTTGTTAACTTTACTCCCTCTGCCTCACCTTTTCCAATATATTTCCCTTTTCTGTGCAGGTGCTCTGCTGGAAAAGAAGGTGGAAATGGACAAGCGTGGAATGGGAGTGACCGACTATAATGGAATGGTCACCAAACCCCTTGGCTGCCGCCCACCACCAATCTCCAAAGAGTCTTCCATGGACCGCCCCACCTTCCTTGACAAGGTAAGTTCAGCACCAGGAGCATTGTGTTCAAGTCAGAGAGTGCACAATGTGGAAATGCTGCTGATTTTCACTGTCTGCTTAGAAAGCGTAGAAAGAAATGTGATGGATATGGCTTTGTTCCTTTTCTTGCATTTTTTCAGTCTTGTGGGGGATTCAGTCCTTGTGGAAAGGAGCAGTGATTTGATTCTCACACAGAAATAAAGAATGATCATCCACAGTTTTACACCTGAAAACTTGCTAAGGAATAAGTAGCACAGTGGAACTAGAAATGGAAAAAAAAGAGAAAAAAATTTCACCGCAGCAATCTGTGAGAGTGCAGTCAGTGGCCTTTGCCCAAATTCACAATCAGGCAGGACCAATGCCAGAATCTTCCAAGAATTAGGCTCTTCACTTCTCTTCTTTTAGTTTTGAGCTTTTTAGAAATTTCAGTGGAAGTTCAGTACCTAAATACAAAGGAGGAGTTCAGATATTTTTGTTAAGTCTCAGAGCAGACATTCACAGTCATAAATAGCTTCTCCAATGAGCTTCCCTTTCTGTGATCACATATGACAAATTTTCCAGCACTATTTAATGACTGAGGAAAAGTCAGAAGTTTGTGATGTCCAGGATTCAAAGTTGCTGAAGAAAAGAATATATGGAAAAGTGCAGCCACATCTTCAGTAGGAAATGAAATTTACAGCCTTGACAGAAAATCCTGCAGAAACTTACCAAATCACCTAAGAATCCCCCTGAAAATTATTGATAAGTAAAGAAGAATCTCAGATGTCATTCTGTGTTTCACAGGTTATTTAAAGGTTCATACAGATGGGTGGTGAAGGATTCTGACCACAGAAATCAGTGCTTTTGACAAACTGTGCTGAAACCAATTTATTTCACATGAGATGTGTACAGGGTGTGAGGCAGTAATGAAATCCACTCATATAAAGCTCATTCTTTGCCGTGGCAGACTTTAATGAATGTGTTAATTGAAGGCCACAAAAGATGCATGCATGCCAGTTAGCCTTTCCTTTTGTTGGATAACAATATCTTCAGCAGTAAAATTCTTGCCAGAGAGAGAGGTGCATTATGTGCAGCATGATGCATAATTCTGGAAACATATGTTAAACACAACTATTGAGAAGGGAGTACTAAAATCATTAATATTCATACAGTAAGTAAAATCTATCAGTCTAGGCATAATCTGTCACAGTGACTTGGCTCTAACAAAGGAAATAATCCCACACTGTATTTGTTAGCTATCACAGTGTTGAGCAACTTGCTAAGTGAATTAAATAAATATAGTTTCTACTCTAAGAACACAGAGTTTTTATTCCTCCAAAGAAATTCTTTCCAGATTTACAGCTCGTGCTAGTTAAGCAATTCCTCCAAAACCTTTTTGCCCTTTGAGGTACTGTTTCAGGGCCTGAGTCTGGAGCTGTCTTGTTTCTGCTTAGGTCATCCTTGGTGAGGAACAAGCTCTCCACACAGCTGGACAGAGCACTCCAGCCAGCATTCCTTGTTTTACTTACTGCTTTCTCAACTCATCATCCTTTTGTTGGCTTTGCTGAGTCTTCAGTAAGTTCTGCAAGGTTCCTCTTCATCAAGTTGTAGTTTGGGGTGGTGTGCTCCTTGTTGCCACTCTCAGCTCACCTGCATTGAGACATCACCATTTTTCTCTAAACAGCTAAAGCCAGCACTTAATATTTTTTTTAACTTTATACATTTGAGGAGGGAAAATTTCCAACCCTGACATACATCTAGGAGGGAAAATTTCCAACCCTGACATTTGCTTATGGACCCAGTGAACTCCCTGTTCTCTCTGCATCAGAAGTGGTCTGTGCAATTCAACATCACCTTTGAGTATTTGCTTTCTCTGCTTGCTGCAGGTGCACTTTATTCCATGTCACACTGAGTCAATCTTCAGCACTCGGTGCTTTGTTAATTTATTATTTCTCAGGATGTTATCTTGACCTGTAGCACCATAAAAGGGGAAGGGAGAATATCCAGTGGCCTTGAGGGAATAAAGATGCAGCTCTGATACATGATCTCAACCACATTATGTCACACTTGGTGGCAGGCATGCTTTGCTTAGGTGTCAGGTTTGCCTGAAGATGTTACCTGGTGCTTTCTGGAGCCATCAGATTTGTAAAAACATGTCAGATTTTCCTGGAAACATCCTTAAAATACCAGAAATAAGCCTAGAGAAGGGATCTTTGTTTTCAAGTATAGAGTTTGGCTTGGGACTCTGAAATTCTCACCTTGCAAATGAAGTCTCCTTTTCCCCTACCTTCATAGTCAGTGATCAGCTCCTCTTCTCTACTACTGCAAAATCCAGGTCTGCAAGCCTTGATGCCTCTTAGCTGCAATCCTGTTCTTCCAAAAATCTTCTGACTAGACCTGTTCCTTGTTTCTGATCTGAACATAGTGTTTGTTGGGTTTTTTTCAGCCTCATCCTTCACATTCTGAGCCAAGTAATCTCTGGGGACTGTGATTGGTTTTCATCTTTGGGACAATAAGGAGAATATTGTGTTAATATGGAGAAACTTTTTTAGATGTCTCAATTAGATCATGATCACTAGGATTTTAAAGTTTTCTTTTAAATTCTTCTTTTCTCCATCTCTGCCACCTGTGATCCAATGACTGAAACCATTTTCATCACCCCTTGTATGATGAGCACTTCTTTGAGTATTGCATTTCCTCCAGGTTTCTTTTGCCTATTTCCTGTTTGATTTGAAGATAACTTTATTTTATATGAGATTGTATTGCTTTAGCTTCCTCTTTTAGGAAAGGATTTTTTTATTTCAATCTTTTTTTTAAGAAGTCAGTGTGTATTTTCTGCCAGCTACTTCTGTAACTGACTTTATACAAAGACCTGTGGCAGATTCATCAGCCTCTCATCTGCCTGTTGAGACATTTTGATTCATGAAGTGGCAGTTGTTGGCAGGTGACTGCCAAAGTGTCCAGACATCCTCTGCTAAATTGTCCGTATCTCAGAGGACTAAAAACCTTTGAGTAATTCCACTTGCATTCTGTCACATTTGGTATGTGAGACTATTGTGAGAGACTCCCCAAAATCCTAAAAAACACCAGTGTGGTGCTTTGTGTTACATAACTGTAGTAGGAGACACTGCTAGCAGTAGGATTTTATGGGTGTGCCAAGTCTCTTCAAAAAAGTTAAAAGCAGTACTGGATTGAGCATTAATGTGATGATTCAATTTTTAATTGAGTAGCCTGAGGAAGAAGTGTAACATAAATTTGTAAGAAAATCACTGAAGAGGAAAGGTTAGGTAGAAAAGATTGTTCTTTAGGAAACAATTATTACATAAAGGATCCTGAGAAATAATGGGTCAGAAACCACTGTGAGCAGTAAATTGTCCTCTAGTCTGGCTTGAAAATGCTAAAGGGTGCTTTAATTTGACCAACTAAAATACTTCTTGTTAAATGAATTGATTTTAGTTCAGTTATAGAGCACAGATTTGTGCAGCACAGTGCAACAAGTTCAAATTAAATAAAACAGAACCAGGTGAATATGAATAAAATGTTATAAACTCACACAAAGCCATTTGCTGCAATTCAGCCAAGGAACACACTTGAGAAGGAGTCTGGAAATGAAATTCCTGGGTCTCCAGTGTGGCTTGTCCTTCACCATCCTTGGCACTGCCTATTTCCAAATTGAGAAAAAATAATGTCAGTAAGGCAAGACTTGAATAAATTTGGGGGATAGGGAGGGTTTTTCATGGTCAGTAGGTCTGTTCACATAGGGAACAATGGCATCTGAAGGGGAGAGCGAGCACCAAGCTTGAAATTATTTTCACTTTGAAGGGGGAAGGGTAGAATTGTAAACATGTGTCTGTGATCTAAAGAGAAATCCTTGAACCTGTTACTGTCATGCAAGCTGCAGTTGTTTGTGGAGTGTGACTGATGTCCAGGAGAATGTAAAATATCTCAAGCTGAAAGGCCTTGGGGATATCATTAGAAAATGTCAGTGTCCCCCTCAGGATAGTCAGATAGGATGTCAAGTGTCACTTTGCCTGATAGTAAAGAAACTTTTCCTTTGCATCAAAGGAGAGCTGTAGAAAATGCATTTTTCAGGATTAACTTAAAACATATAATTCACTGAGCATGCTTGCTGCATTAGGTCATCTGTTTGGGTGTGTGGTAAGCAGACTGGGCTTCTTTTTCAAGAAAAAAGGTTCACCAGTACCTCACAGTCTTCTGGGGCATTGAATTTATTGGCTGAAATAAAGCTCCTCACCTCTTTAAAAAGCCTTTCCTTACAATGATCATACTGCCTGAAAAATACCAACCCAGCACATTGCAAATTAAAGCTTTTTCTCTCTGCCTGTTTCTTTGGAGCCTTACTTTGTACACAGTGTTATTTGATCATGCTTACCCCAGGCTTCCCAGACATCAAAGCACAGTTTGAGATAGAACTCAGTGCCCCACTGAAACACGAGCAGAGATCTACCTGTTTGATTGGGGGTTCTCTAATTTATTTTATTTTCTGCCTTGCTGTTTGCCCCCCTTGGGGGCTGCCTCCTGTGCATCAAATCCACTCTCAGCTGTGGTTTCTCACAGCCCAGTTAGCAGAGAGGGCTCCTCCTGCCTTGCTAAAATCTGCCTCCTCCTGGGGATGTTCAGGAAGGCTGCCCAGCTGATATTGTCATTACTGGCTTTGGTGGTTTGTGTTCATTGGCTGCCTTGCAGTGTAATGTTTCAGAGTGGGGTATGAATAACTCAGCGCTATGTGAATATTAAAAGAGGCTCGTGTGTCTCAGTTAGGAAAAGGGATTCGTGCAAAAATGCTTTCTTAAGAGCAGAGCTATGATGTGGAACCAAATCCAGACTGGTGTCAAACAAGCTGATGTGGCCTTTCCCAAGTTTTGGGTTTGTTGAAGCGCTGGGTTATGTCTGGAGTTTTCCAGACAGACAGAGGGGCTTCCCTAAAATGTGCTGGGCCTCTCCCCTTCCACCTTTCAGTCTGGTGGAGAAGAAAGGAGAAAACCTAAGTGGGGAGGAGGCAATGGCCACATGATAGCTCTGCAATCAGCTGCTAAAATCCTTCCTTTCCTCTGGAAAGCTGGGTGAGGGTGATTTTGCATTTGGGGATTAAGTACAACAAAGTTACCAAAAACAGTACCTTAATCCTGTTTCTCTTTTTCTTCTCCCTTCACTCCATGCTTTCCATTCCCTGTTATTCATTCCTTTTTTTATGTATCTCTTTTTACTCATCCACACCCTTCTCTGTCTCCATGGGACTCTGGTTTTTGCTGTGGGCTCCTGGCACCGCACACAGCTCACCCTTTCTTTCTCCAATCAGGATGGCGGCCTAGTGGAAGAGCCCACTACTTCACCATTTTTGCCTTCACCAAGCCTGAAGCTCCCCCTTTCAAACAGTGCACTCCCTAATCAGACCCTGGGCGGGATTGCCTCAGGGCTGGGCATGCAAAACTTGAATTCTTCTAGACAGGTAAGGCTGTTGGGGGAGACCCCGAGGGGAATTTGGCTCTCTTGGAGTAGCTACTAGTGCCTGTCAGCCTCTTCCCCAGGAAAAACGGGTTTAAACTGGAGGTGCAACAGCTTTGTTCATGTGACATATCAGAGGAGGAGCTGCCTGCTGTGTAAATGTTTCACCTTACAGGACACAAAAGAACTGTGTAGTTGCAATTAGCCTGCTGATGACACGTATCCATCCAGAAGAGACTGTACTGTTGTGGATTTATACCCCTGAACCCTGGTGTGGCTCCTCCTCCATTGATGAGAAATCTCTTTTTTTTTGAGGCGTTGCTAATTGTCCCAGACTCTAAGGCAGTGAGATTGCTCTAATTCATCTTTCCTGGCTGGTATAATTATTCTGTGATGAGATGAGGGCTTTTTTATTCCTGCTCCAAGTGTCAAGGCATCTCATAGTTTTAACAGGTGGCAAGAAAGAAACTGAGCTTCCAGCACCTGGGTCAGGGAGGGCATTGAGTTAAGGGGGTGTTTTGGCCCCTGTGTAGAACAGGATGAGAGGGAGTGAAAAGGAGAGGAGATGAAGGGGGTGGTAACTGATAACCACCATGAGAGTGAGAAGTCATTAAGTGCTGTTGATCATGATAAGGTTATTTTTGCCGTCAAACTGAAGTCCCAGCAAAGATATGAAATAACAACACAGAAAAACTTCATCATTCTGTTGTGGCTCTTTATTATGTATATTCTTTTAAAGTCAGTTTTCTTAAGGCAGTACTTGTCCAGCACTTACAGCCCATTAAGCACATCTTTCCAAAGCAGTCTCCACTAATAGCATGTCCATTATCAGTAGCTTTGTAAAATGACTAAGTAAAAAAACTGCTTAGCCAGCTGGAGGATGGGGTTACTGTGAGTTTAATGCTTCCATTCTCCTGTCCCTTGCTATACAAATACAAGCATTTTTGGCAAATACATTTGATTGTTCATCTTGTGACCCTCTAGGGTCCTGCATCCTTATAAAAGCCATCTTCAACTTCAGCTGCCTTTTGCTCAGGCAACTGTACAAAGTTTTGGGAGTTTGGGATGTTGGGTACACGACAATCTTTGCCCTGCCCAATTCTAAATTTTGTATGTGCTGGTCTCTTGATTCGTGCCTGTCATAATCGCTAAGAATAAAGCCTGCACAGGCAGGTAACACCCAGCTTTTGTGCTGAGTGGTGTCACTAAGTGCCTGTGTCACTGTTGTCCTGCTGCAGATACCGAGTGGCAATCTGGGTATGTTTGGCAATAGCGGAGCAGCACAAGCCAGGACCATGCAACAGCCGCAGCAACCGCCAGTGCAACCTCTTAATTCATCCCAGCCTAGTCTTCGTGCTCAAGTGCCTCAGTTTCTATCCCCTCAGGTCAGACAACACCTCACTCATACGTTTTCCCTTTCCCTGGAACTCTTCCCATGTGCTCTGTCATGCTCCTGAGGCTTTGCAGCCGCTGCTGCCTGCCTGTGTCTGTGTTGTTTGTTTCCTAGGCAGGAGGTTGTGGCATGGCTGAGGTGTTCTCACATAATTACCTCTGAGAGCACGTTCTTTGTGCTCCTTTTTGCACAGTGGTGTTTCTGAGGCATTTGTTCTCATCTCTTCTTTTATAAATGAACACTTGAGTACGGTTATTATGATTGTATTAGAGCCTCTTGCTAATTTTTTTTGATAGTTCATGGTGATAATAACATTTTCCAGCTGATGTGACTCTTATTAATGGCTCACACAGTTGCCACTGTTAGAAGTAAATGTACAATGTTTAACACTCTTCTCTCCTTTAGGTTCAAGCACAGCTTTTGCAGTTTGCAGCAAAAAACATTGGTCTCAGCCCTGCACAGTTAACCTCGCCAATTAATAATCCTCAGCATATGACGATGTTGAACCAGCTCTATCAGCTGCAGCTGGTAAGTTAAAAGACATGGCAGATAAGCTCTGAATCAGAATTGAAGGCATGAAGATAAAATAGGAGAATGACTAAATTTTTTAATGACATGACAGATCTTCAAAACAATCAGCTGCTGATTTCTTTGGTAAAGTTTCTTTTTAAAGATACACGGTCTTTTTTTTTTGCCTTGGGCTTTATAAATAGTAATTTGTGGAATAGTTATCCTTTTCAGCTGATCAGTGGAACTAAAAATCAGCTGTCTTCCTGCTGGTGTGAATAACACAGTGTGTTCTCAAACAGCACTGGCTTGTGTGTTACATATCAGTAGAAGGATTAAATTGGACACATGTGTCACAACAGAATGAGACAAATCTTGGCAGTGCTGGTCACCTGAGTTACCTACAGAACTTCTTCATTTGCCTCTCTGAAAAATAAAGCTTAGGGTGAATTTCCTTTAATTAATGGAGTGCATATTAAACATGTCATGTGATAAGAGCTGCTTACTTCTGTGTACTTTCGCCGTGTTTGCAAACTTTACATCTATATTTTTAAAGCATATGAAAACACTTAATTAGATTTTAAGAATATTTTAAAAAGAGATATTGTGAACTCAGTATTGGCCAGGGTTAAACATAAAATTGCAGATGACAGATTAGTTCAGTTGCTGATCTCAGTGTGCTGGTCAAACTCTTTTATTCAGTGTTTGATTCTATTACTAATTTCTGATTATTTTCTCTAGTTTTGAGGAGCACAGCATTATTCTCATAGTAATTGAACAGTACCCAGCTACTTGAAAAATACCTGTACAGAATTCCTTTGGATTTTGAATTCATCAAAATGTTGATGAATTCATCAAAGTGTTTCAGACTTGCAAAAGAATTTGCTGCCAAGTCAGCTACTTCAAAATTGTGGATTTTTTTCATGAATAAAGCAGCACAAGTTATTTAACTAGAAAGTGTTGGCAGAACTCAAAATGGCCAAACCAAAAATAACAATCGGTATTTATACTACTTGTATAATATTATAAACTTCTATTTTAATTTTTGCTTTGTCTTACAGTTGTTTCAGAAAAGAAAGTAGGTTCCTCTCTTTAATGACCACTTTTTGCCATGTGGAACAACTTATTAGTTGTTTTTGTTTTAAAAATGAACACGGGACTTAAATAAATGCGTTATAAAATGCATTTGCAACAGGATTATTACTGTTGCTTCGTGGAGTGTTTTCAGAGCACTGCAGAGTTGGCCTTTGCTGTGCTGTGGTGCACAGAGCAGTTGGAGGGAGCGTGCTGAGTGTGCTGTGTCTGACTGTCGCTGTCCCCGCAGGCGTACCAACGTTTACAAATCCAGCAGCAGATGTTACAGGCTCAGCGTAACGTTTCCGGACCCATGAGACAACAGGAGCAGCAAGTAGGTGTCCCTGCCAGCTCCATCTCTGCTCTAGGGGTTGGTTTCAGTAGCTTGGAGAGGCTCAGTAACATTACAGCAAAGCAGCTAAAGCATCCTTAAATCAGGGATGCAGTGCGTGGCTTGAGTGCTGGGCTGGGAAGGTGCTGAGTAAAAATGAAATAAAAAATAAAGCTGATCCACAGCCTTGCTGGAGGAAAGCTCTTCAGCCCTTTATGCAGCCAGTTTGTATTTGTAAGAACATGCAGTGTGTTGTTTCACTGTAGAGAAATGCAGTGTCTTTGTGGATTGACTGCTGACAGGTGTTTGTTGGCTCTCTCCCTGCAGGTTGCACGTACAATCAATAACATGCAGCAGCAGATCCAGCAGCACCAGCGCCAGCTGGCCCAGGCCCTGCTCATGAAGCAGCAGCCTCCCCCTCCACATCTATCTTTGCACCCCTCTGCAGGCAAATCAGCCATGGATAGCTTTTCACCCCATCCCCAGGCTCCCGGCCTTCCTGACCTGCAGACCAAAGAGCAACAGTCTTCACCGAACACCTTTGCTCCTTACCCTCTTGGTGAGTGTCCTCCACAGGGAGGCCATCTCCTCAATTCACACCTCAATATTTTGCTCCACACTGCAACAAATACATATATCTATATATATAGATACAGATATATAGATATATAAAA
>VYZP01064602.1:0-50963 GCA_013400635.1 Hypocryptadius cinnamomeus | reverse complement strand
CTTTCCCAAATTTGTTTTCTTGTTACTTCTCATTTCTGTTGGTGCTGAGATGTCCACTGTTGTGTGTAAGGAGATGAAATAGTGTCTTTAACATCAGCTTTTAAACAGCAGCCATAGTATTTTACGTTAAGAAGCAGTTGACTCACAACCAAGCTGAAGATACTAAGCAAATGCAACTGCATCAGAGAAATCCAAGCATTAGAGAAATCCAAGCAAACACTCAATGCTCCTGTGAACAGACACGCAATACAATTGTTGCTGGAAAACTGTTCTTAACCCTACAAGTGGTAGATAAGAGCAAATGTAGGAGAGGATTTAAACTGCCTGTATTGAGTGTTTTAAAAAAACCCCAAACAATTCAAAAAACCAACAAACTTAGAAAAAAAAACCATCCCCAACCCCCTGAATTGACAGTCTGATAGGATTCAAGATGAGGAGTGAAGGAATGAGGGATTCTCTTCTTTCCTGGAAAACCTTAAGCTAAGAGAGTGTATTTTGTATTTTTGAATACCTTCTGTAATACATCCCTTAGGTAAGATAGGAGTGGATTTAAACACTTAATAGTTGCTGGGGAGTTGTAAGAAGTAAATGTCATGCTTAATTCTACCCCATCTCTTGTAATTTAAGCAGCTGAATGTATGTATTCTCTTTTTCTGGACTAGGACCAGGAGTAAAAAGTGTCAGCCAAAGCAGTTGTTTGGGTTTTTTTCTTGTAATAGTTATATCTGAATAAGTGTAGATTTTAAAATCAAGTTGGGCTGTAATGATGGCCACTTAATATAAAAATCTTAGCAACTTCTATTTACTCATGAATTTGTTGCCATGTGCTGCTTTTTAGTTTACAAAATTAAAATAGTTTTATATAAAGCTATTCCAGCTCCAGTTACTGTCCTATAAATGTGAATGTAGAGATGTGGAGAAAGATCCTGTGCTGAAGCAAATAATTGATTTCAGTCTGGCAGTTTGGAGCAGCTGTACAGTAACACTGTGATGAACAGGAAACAGATGGTTCTGTTTTCCCCACACAGATTACAGTAATTCATAGATGAGCTGTGAAAATACTATTATTGATTTCTCTTTGGCTTGGGTATTTTGGTAATTTACAAGTCAGGCTTTAGTTGAGCAGAGTTTGGTTGTCAAGCTTGCTTTTTTGTTGTTGTTGTCCCTTGCTGTTACTGTCTTGGCTATTTGGGCTTGACATGAAACACTATCAGGAGCATAAAATTGGAAAGTGACATGTCATGCTGACAAAGCAGACAACACCATGATTTCTGCATTGCAGAGGTTAAAACCAAGGCCTGGTACTTGCCTGACACTAGTGAGGCACTTCTCTGAAGCCATCAGGACCTCTCTTGGCTTTTCTTGTCTTTATGAGGAGCAGTTGCTTTCCACTTAATTGTGAGGCAAAGTGGTGGTTGGCAGCTCCCAGGTGTCCTGCCATTAGAGGCTCCTGAGGTCATTCTCAGATGTTGTGCCCTCATAAACAGCCTCCCTTACTGTGACACCTTTGGGAGCTGAACTAGCAGAGTTCTCATCTGCAGAGGGGAAAAAGATATCAGTGCTTATATCCCCTGTCAAAAGTGTGGCAGGCTGGCTGCACACATTGCCTGGGATTAAATCTCCACTGCCCAGACAGCTTCTGACTGTGGAGGTTTTTTTTTGCTTTATTGTTGTTTTGTTTTTTAATGAAATGTCAGTCTTTTAATGAAAATGGCAATCTATCAGTGAGAGAAGAGTGGTGCCTTGTGTCAGGCTATGGTCCCCTTTTGTCTGACATGTTCTTTCAAGTAGAATTTTCCTTTTTCTTTAATCTTAGAAGCTGTATACAAATCAGAGGGTATAACCATATTTAAAGTTGAGGTTGAAAAGGAGTGAAGCAGGAATACATACTGCTTAGAATGCAGATTTCATTGCATGTTATTTGCAACAAATTGTATATGTAGCTATATATGAAAGGGAGTTCTTGGAGCCACTTTTATATGTTATTGGCATTTTTGAACTAAAATTTGTTTGGCCACCCCTGAGAACTGCATTTGCAATAAGATTAAAACCTTATGATCAAAATGAGGAATAACCATATATAGCCTTTGGCAACTGCATATGGAATAACACTCTTTTCTTCCTTTGCCAGTTTTGCTTTCCTTTCTGAGCTGTCTGCTCTGTATTGGTGTTTGCTGTGAAAATTATCCACGTGTTCATTAAGCATATTAAGAAGGGAGGCAAAAGAAGCTATTTTAAGGGGGGAAGAAAATGCTCATAAATTTAGAATACTTCATGTAATACTTCTCTTAGGGCTGCTGGTGAATGTCCATACAAAGGTTGAAAACTATTTGTGACGATAGCTTTAAGCTTTAAGTTCTGATAAGGTGATCAAGGTGCAGCTAAGCCTTGAGCATTTCTCATGCCACAGATGCTTTGGCTTTCAGAAAATCTTTGAACTTATTTTCTTGCAAGGTCCCAGTTACTGCTGTATTCTCCATCTTCTTTTGGCTTGGTGATGTCAGAGGGGAAAACAGTGCAGGGGAAGAGAAGTTTTGCTTCTCATTGGCAAGCAGCACTTTGCCCTTGGGTTTGTATAGGTGTATCTGTATATGTGAGCAGTAGGAACTCAGGCAGCCACCCAGCCCCTCTGGAAAGACCAAAGCCGGGGCTGGGCCAGAGGTAGGGCAGTGTAAGGGGGAGAATTGGGGTGGAGAAGTACATAGTGGAGGAAGACATTGCTGTAGCTCCACTTCCAGCTGTGAGTGTCTAAGTGCACTTCTGAATGCTCCAGTGCAGATCCCCTGCAGCCTCCAAATGGATATTGTAACAGAAACAGTGCTTAGTGCTTCCCATTCTTCTGGTTCTCTTCTCAATTTAACTTCACCTGCTGCTGAACAGACCTTTTAAGTTCCTTATCCCCTTCTTTGGGAAATAGGGTATTGTAGCCAGAAAATAGTACATTCAGGTTTTGTTTAGCCGAGTTTAGGCTGGGGCTCCAGGGGGATGCTGTGTGCTGGAGCACGGCTGGATTTCCACAGGCTGGGCCTGGAGCATGAGCCCTGAATGCAGAATTCTCTCTGAAGATGTTGCTTCTTTGTGAAGCTGAACCCCCTGAGCACTTGCCTTGCCTGAGGTGACCCAGCAGTAACTTAGAAAGGTTTTCTGTGGAGGGCAATGTTCCCTGGAGCTGGAGGATGTGCCACTCACCAGCTCAGCTGCAAAGCTGCAGCTTAATGCCACCCTGCTCTGGTGGAGGGAAAGCTCAGGGGGGTGGGAGCACACAGTGCAGCACTTGTGCAAATGTGGTTATGGATTCTAGGCATGACAGCTGGTGTTTTCAAAACAAACCTCTGGTCCTTAAAAAGTGTTTTTATTTGCATATGCTAAATGTCAGCTTGTTACAGGCTCACTGTAGTTCTTATTGAATGGAGCTTGTGCTGGGCACTGATGTATAGTCTAGGAAAACCTAGTAACTGAAGGGAGATTGGTTTTGCTGGAGGGAGTTAGAGCAGAAACTCTGGAATGATGTGTGGCTTGCTTTGTGTGAACCTAGTGTATCAAATCCTTTGTAGTTGTTTGAGTTTGTTATGAAAGCATAGCCCATGCTGTTCCAGATCTTTCTCTTGTTCAAATTACAACCTGACTTTTACGGTTTCTTGCAGGCCAGCCCTCCAGATCTCTATATTGAAAGATTTAACGTAGCTCTTGGACAGTATATGGGAGCATTGCAGAGCATTGTGCCTCTTTTCATATATATGGTAAGTTTTAGAAAATTCTTTTCAAATGAATATGTCCATACACAAAATGCTGACTGAAAATGGAAAGAATAAAATGCAGCTATAATGACTTCTGACATGTAAAACTTAAGATTCGTGCCTAGTTTTGGTGGCTGCCTAAAAATACTGATTAAATTGTATGGGGAGAGGAAGGGGAAGCCATGCTTTTTATATGCAGAATTTTGCAGTTGGTTTCTGCCCTAATACTTCTTTCCTGGGAGTGGAGAGAATGGTTTTGATTTAAAAGGGAAAAAAGCCATCTCAAATTGTTCATTTTTTATATTCTTTTGTACAGAGATCATTTATTGACTTGTTAAATTTTGGCTTCTGAGTGTGGTAAGGTTGTAGAGATGATTATTTTTTCCTTTCAAAGAGTACAGATTCAGAAAAGACAGGAAGAAATGTGGCCTGGAAATGTCTTCATCATTTGATAAAGCAATTCAGAGTGTTGGATGGATGAAGCCAAAATAATGTTCATAGCACTGTCAGGTGTACTTGGAGTGGTTCAGAAACCAATAATTTGAATCCTTTTTGTCAAAGTACCAAAACTTTTATTGCCTTTTTTTTTGTGGTAATGAATAACTTAAGCTTGAAATTTGTCCTTCTCCCAGAACCTGTCTTGTTTTGACATCACTTAGAAATGAAAAAAGAGAAAAAAAAGGATTAAATAAACCTCAGACTCATTGGTAGTTTCACAGAGTTTGGGAAGCAGCAGCCTTTAGGAGGCTCTCCTGTGTCTTAGTGAATTTAGGTAACTTGCTGCAGTATTTTGGCATTGTGTTGCCGTACAGATTTGTTGCATTAAAAGAGGAATTTACCTTTCATGAACTTGGTGTCTTCTAGTCTGCCCTTTTATCTGATTCTGTTACCTGTCAGTTCCTCTTGCTGCCAAAAGCAGTGCTGACTTGGCTCAGCTGTACAGCCAGTTTATAAGGTCAAGGACAAATTAGCTGCCATACTTTTCACTTAAATAATTTCAGTGTTGTGCATGATGTGGGAAATATGTCTAGAGAAGTCAGGGTGAAAAATGTGTTTCTTAGTTTTTTCTGTGTGCACTTGGAAGTACTTTTATGTACAGGTACTCTTACAATCTTAGATTGTAGTGTCTAACCAAGTTTTCTCATACAGCAAGGACAGTTTCCTCTCTTTGGTCCAAAAGTATAATTGAAAAACAGCTGCAAGAGGTGAAAGCCTAATTACAGTCTAAATTACAGCTTTGCAGTTCCTTTAATAGATACTTTTCAAAGCCTTTTGAAGTGGACCAAGTTGTTAAACTCTGCCTTTATGTTGGAGGTGAGGAGAGGCTTTCCGTTTCTGTGATTGCTTTAATCAGGGGTTTCCAAGGCTGTTGAGTTGCTCTTGAGGACTTTGTTCTGAAAGGATAAATTATATTGCTGCTCAGGAAAACTTTTAATATGCATTTAAATATTTTTAAAATCTATGAAGCTGAGGAAAAACTAAAGCTTTTATGTAGAACTGGAATATGGCATAATACTTTGTTTTAGTCCTGGGTGTCTTAAAAGCAGCAGCAGCCCTTTTCTTTCCTGATATGTACCAAAGCAGGAAAGGTGATTTTTTACCTTGGGTGTGTATGGTGATCAAGGGGTGTTTCCAAGCTTATCAGGAGGGGTCTGACCTTGCAACTGAGGGAGTTTTCTTTTTCCTTATTTTGCTGGGAGCACTTTGTTTTTGCATGTGGTGATAGATTTTTTCAGCCTTAGGCTGCTGCAGCAGATTTGTCAGAAAAGCATGGAGGCCAAAAGACTCTCTGAGATTCTGTGGGTTTAGGGTCCTTCAGAAGTTCAGGGATGTAACTGAAGGTAAAGCAAATTAAACTGAAAGTCAGCTTCATACACAGTGCTTTGTTCCTTGCAGAAAACTGTTTTGCAAATTTAAGTGAGTTTATTCTAGGTGCTTACAGATTGTACATATCACAGTGTGCTGCACACATGAATGAAAAAATATTTCCACTTGAATAAAAAATAAAATTTAGATGTTATATTTTTCTTGCAGAATCTCAGTTTTTCATTTTACTTTGAGATATAGCAGAAAATCTGTTATTTTATCACATTGTGTGAGCCTAACATTTGTGAGCACTGTGGTTTTTGGGATAGTTAAAATTTTTTCATTGCCTCCAAAATATTGTTATCCCTATTGAGTGGTATTGCATTTTGTTGCTTATCAGCTAGAGGGCATTTTGTGTGGGCCTGTATACACAAATATATGTGAGTATGATGTGATAAGCACACCTATATACTGTGTTTTCTTCTTTCAAGTACTTACTGATCTCCTCTTTAATATTAACTGAGTTTTATCTTGTAAGATTTGCCAGACTGCTTTATCATAAGGTGTTTTGTAGAATTAATGTTTGTACCTGACTTTCTCAGGTACTCACATCTGCTTACCTTTAATGTGTCAGTTAGACCTTTATGTGCCTTGAGACATTTTTCAAGAAATACTGGCATGGAAAATCTTCCTGATTTGCCCCTAACAAGAATGGGGGAGGTGACAGCTCTTCTGCTCTCTCCTTTCAGCACTGTGGGTTGGAAATGAAGTTACATGTTTTTTCACTGTCTATTTAAGCTCACAAAAGTGGAACATCTTTTTGGAAAGGTGTTTCCAAGTAAGCAAATGTGAAGAGTATTTTACATTTCTTCTGTGTTTGTACTTCTTGTAACTGCTGGGTTGTGGGGGTTTTTGTTGCTTTTCTAGTAATGAAATTACTAGAATTAAAAGTTTAGGCTTTCCAGCCCCTGAGCAAAACGAAGCATCATAATTTGCACATCTTGTGCAAACTGGTTTAGGAGAATGTTCTGGTGAAAGGCTGTAGTGTGGTGTGTAGCTTAATATTTCCTTGAAGTGTATCTTTAGTTGCTGTGGATTTCTGTTGCAATAGCAATTCACCATTGACCAAAAGCATCACCAATAAGTGAGTCTGTTTCTAACTAGGATATTTTGTCTGCAGAGCCTTTCCCTCAATCTCTGTTCACAGGCCCAGTTGAGGGGAAACAATTGAGTCCTAGTCCTTGATAAAACCTCTGCAGGCAGGATAAATTGGGGGTATCAGAGGGAACCACCAGCAGCAAGTTTTGTAAATTGAAGAAAAACATCTTTTTAAGGCTGTTGTCCATCACTGCAACAAACTTAAATTACAACAGGGGCATGTATTCAGCCCTCAGATTGCCTTTGTTCTACCAGGCAATCTTTATTAAAGCTAAATAACTGCTGGTGAATGTTCTCTCACAGGTTTAAGGGATTTCTATCTGGACAGATTGTTACGGTGTGTTTGTAGTTTTAGTAATGGCCAAGAGAATGGGTTTCACACAAAAACATGAAGATTGCTCTGTGTTCTGAGAGTTCTGGTTTTGTTAAATCCTTTAGTGAATCAGAGAAAAACTTGATTTGAAAGCGTGGAAAAACCTTTCTTCCTTAAGATATCCCTTCTTCTAGTAAATATCTCAGATAAGTGCTCCTGTGGGTTATTTTTGAATTGATTTTCTGTTAGATTGTCTGTTTAACTCTTTTACATCATTTGTCCAAATCAGTTAATTCAGCTGTTCAACTTCCAAGTTAACTTTTTAATGGTATGAGATTTATCTTGAAGCAATTTTCCTCCCCCAGCTTTTAAAACACCTCTGTGAATAAGACACACACAAGAAATCTTGCTATTAATTGTAACAGAATCTTGCTATTAATTGCAGGAAATGGGGCATTGATACCAAATAGTACATTAGGTATTGGGGCCCTTGAGGAACTAATGAATAGAATTATCTTTGAATTTCCCTCAAAGAGATGAATTCTTTATTAATGCTGAATTGGTCAAAGTAATGGAATCCTAAAAATTTTAATGTAATTCCCTTTTGTGTATATTTGTATGTATCATTTATTTCCACAGCTGATTCATTCTGAGTAGCTATCCTCTGAGATTGTCAGTGAACCACAGAAGTGGATAGTTGTGCTGATGTTTTATTATTGTAACCCATCTATTTTAATGGTTACTAATTAGAAAAAAATACTTTCTTTTGTTGCAAACATGATGTCCAGCTGTATTTTGTTGTTAAGAGAATTTACAAAATTTCTAAGAATTCTAAAATGAAGTGTTTTGTATACCAGCTCTCCATTCTGGATCGGTATGGAGGTGTAACTGTAGATACAGAAAACAAAATACATATGTATGGCTTTATGTAAGTAGGTTTGTCACCCATGTTTTTTTGTTGTACAGGAATGTTCTATTTAGTTTAAATGCAGTCACCAAGGAAACAATTTACCGGTGAAATATTCTACAGCTTTAGTATTCTGAACTGTTTTATTCAGGGAGAAAATATAAATTTACTTTATTTGCTATTATGAGAAACAAACTTGAAAACTTCTGTTTTATTTTCCAGAATAAATTTTACATAGAAACCAAGTTAAACAGAGACTTAAAAGATGACCTTATAAAGCTGTTTACGGAACATGTTGCAGAAAAGCACATTTACAACCTAATGCGTAAGTAAAGCTGTTGAATTTTTCTTATAGTGGAAGCCTGGAGAGCCACAGTGCTTTCAGATACTGTGGAGATCCACAGCAAATAGGGATAAAATGCCAAATATTAGTGAACTTCAATACGAATTCCTTTGAGGCATGAGGAAATGTGACACACCTCAGCTTATTTCAGAAATCTGACTTTGTATGAAGTAATGTTTCGCTTGAGATCTGGGAGATCCAGTATTTATTTTCCCTTGTGACTTGTGATTATGGCAGAATGAGTGTTTTATTGTTCTTTTGTTTATGCTGCTACTTTTCAACTTCATTATCAAAATATTGACAGGTGTCATGAAGAAGGTGGTGTGGTCAAAGAACTGTGCTACCTCTGGGGTTATCGTCACGATGTGCTCGAGTACTGCTGTGGGTGGTGAGCTGCAGAATGCTGCCAGCAGTTTCTCTCTTAGGTTAATGGGTTAATGCAAATGTAATGTGCTGCAAGTGATAGCCACAGGAGACTGAAGGGAAAGTGTGACTCCTGTGGTGAGCCGCAGGGTTTGTGTGAAACCTGCCGCCCCTGGGAGGGTTTCTGTGAGCACAGGACCTGCTGCTGGCCTGCCTGGCCCCTCAGAAGGGCAGCTAGCAAAGCATTGGAGCAGTGGGAGTGGAGTTTACTGCTCCTTTTGTCCTTGCTTGGGTAGCAATGCCCTGCTCTTAACAGGCAAGGGCTGGGGGAAAGGAGCTTTGCTTTTGTTTCAGGCTCACTGAGGGGTGACTTCCTGGGTGAGGGGTGGGTGACCAGGGTGGCTACAAGGTCAGGGAGCCTGGCACTCTACAGGGGTGGGAGATCATCAGCTCTGATGAAGTCTTGTTCTTGCCGTCTGGAAAAGTGGCACTAGGAGCAGATCACATCACCTTAAAAATAGCAGAACAATGAGAAATGCCCAGCCATGGGCCTGATGTTTTATTTTGTGCTAAAGAAAATTACTGGTATGAAATGTGGTAAGATGATTGCTGCAACAAGATCATGGAAAATTTGGCTGATAATTGCCTTAAAATGTTTGAATTTTTCAGGCAAAGAATTTTTTTTTCCAGTGGCAAAGCAAAGGTGTAACAGTGGATAAACCCTTGACAAAGGTGATGTCAGATGTGTTGTTGCTAAGTACTTAACTTTCTGCAGTGATAATAGCAGAATAAAATAGAAATTGCAGATGAACTGTTGAAAGGAAAAGACCTGTGGTGTTGTATGTGTGTGGAATCAGAAATACTTTCCCCCAGCTCTGTTAAATGCAGAAGTAAAATGAAAAAAAAAAGAAAAATAAAGGTAAGCTGTCTGTGTTGCTGTATATGAAGTCTCTTGTTTAATGGGCAAGAGGTTAATTTCCTTGGGTTCATTTCAGTCTGACCATCCATTTATTAAAGCTAAATTATTTGGGTTTTATCTCCCTCCTAAGTAAGATAATAAATACTGACAGGCATGAACTCATAACTGTGATCTGATTTAATTAAATCTTGGATAAGAGGATCTGTAAATTGAGTTAAAGTATGCCTAAATAAAATTTTAAATTTGCTAACAGGTTCTTGGGAAATAATTGAAGATACATTGCACATGATGTAGTACTGCAGATGTGCTGAAAAACTTCTAGTATTGTATTTTTTTCTGCCTTTCTCAGCTGTTTTTTCTAGCTTCCTGAAATTCAAACCGAAATAGATGAGTAGTACCTTGCTTTTTTGGAAATGTAAGGGCTCTATGAAAATAGAATGCAAGTCAGTGTTTGTTACTTCGCTTCTCAATGTCAGTGTATAGTGCTCTTTGCTGATATTTGATACAGATTTGGTTCAGCAAAAAAATGTTTCTCTGTTGTGAGGGGAAAAAATGTACAGATGTGAATGGGGATACTTTAGAAATTGAAGTAAAGGGAGCTGGGATTGGTATGGAGAAATGGAATCCCGGGGCTGTTTTTTAAAGAGATGCTGCAACTGCCTCTTCAGTGAGAGGAAGCCTGCCTTCCCTTTGTTTGAAAATAAAATCAAATTACAAAATTGGTTTAATCCATTTGTGATCTAGACTTGGAGGGTCAGAGTAACATCTGCTCTCGCTCCTGAAATTTGTTGCTATGTTTGTACAAAGTGGGTTTTGTTTATAGTACCTTGTCATTCTCTCAGAGCCTGGAAGCTGGTGTTTCTGTTTGAAGCTGTATTCAGGAAGGACTGTAAGTACATTTCAGGCTCATTGGATTTTTGAAAAGTTCCTGCTCCACTTCAGAAAGAGAGGGGGGAGAAGCCAAAAGAGCAGTGCAGCCCTGCACTTCCTTGGCACTGGCTCTCACTCAGATTCCCCCGGGCTGAGTCCCCTCATTCCTGCTCTGGCTGCTGGGAGGCAAGAAGGTGCAAGATCAACGCCTGTCTCTGTGCTGGGAGCACTTCTCTGAGCACATTGTTGCAAAAATTTGAGTGGTCAAGGTGTCAGTTCATTACTTGCAGAGGAAATATTGCCCAAGTGAACATTACTTTGGCAAATTTTTCCTGTACCCATTTGGTTCCATTTGGGGTTTGATAGATTTTTTTTTTTTTTTTTAAAAGCACTTGGCTGTCTGGAGGACTTCTCATTAGTTAAAGTAAATACATAATAAAACCCCACAATACACAGATCCATGAACACAGCTGTTTGTGAAACACTTTTGCACTCACACATTTATCAAGTCAATGCTCTTCAAATTAAAGTGGGTACATTTGAACTAAGTGAATAT
This sequence comes from Hypocryptadius cinnamomeus, assembly GCA_013400635.1. Lineage (NCBI taxonomy): Eukaryota > Metazoa > Chordata > Aves > Passeriformes > Zosteropidae > Hypocryptadius > Hypocryptadius cinnamomeus. The sequence continues at coordinate 39,991 of VYZP01064602.1, read as the reverse complement.
AACCTGATTATTTTCTTTACAAAGCCAAAGCTGGTTCTTGCTGATAAGACTGCTGCATTCAATGGCTTGGGAGAAGTTGCTGTGTGCAGAACTGCTTAACTGAATGTAACAAGCAAAGATATAGCATCTTATTTACAGGCAGCTTCAGAAATGAGTGTGGGAGGGGGAGAAGGTGCAGATAATATCCCCATGTCACTGAGGAAAAGGGTGGTGGAGAATGTCGTTTTTGTTCCTGCTACAGTCCTGCATGAGGTGACTTGTAAGCAGAAAAACTCAGAAATAGTTTTATTTTCTCCTTATGCAGCAACTGTCTCTTCTGGTAGTCCTACAGTGTAATCGTCGTGCCCTGGAGACATCCTGCCTGTTTATTCTTGTCTAGAAAAATGGCAATTACTGTGAAAGTGAATAGCAGCTCCTGAAGCTCTCTACTCTGGTACTTGCAGTAGGTAAAATTCAATGGCAGAGTATTTGCAAGTAACTGCCACTCTTCTCCTTTTGCATATTGGCAGCTTAGTGCCCAAACCAAGCTTGCTTTTGAATCTTAACAGAAGAGGAAAAGCCATTAAGAGCATAGTCTTGTGTCTCCTTGGTGGAGAGATCACTTGGGTTTAAATTACAAGAGTTTGCAAGTATTCCTGTTCTCTTCCTGAGAACTGAAGAAAGGTGAATGCTAGACTGTAATCCTGCTCTGGAAGGTCGATGATGTTCCCATACTAAAGAAAAGGCAACAGGAAGTTAAACTTGTCATAGAGGTGAAAGCTGTTTTAGAGGACAGTCTTCCTCTCCTTCCTTCTCCTTATTCTTTGCTGTAATACTTCAGCCATTTATATCTGTGTGTAGGGGTGTTTCTTGCCTTACACGTTCCTGTTTTGAGTTCAAGAAGTGTTTTTTACTTTTGAAAGAGCAATGTGCTGGTACAGATCATTCAGTACAAGTTGGTTCTTCCCAAAAAAACATCTGCCTGTACTTTTGTACAGTAGTTACTCAACTGGGAAGTCAGGTGAGCTTTATCAGAGGGAAAATAGAACTTCTGATTTTGTACTTGTTGCTTGGGGTAATTACAGAACTAGCCACTGAAGCCTGAGCACACAGAGTGGTTACTGTGTGTGGATTCTAAAGACGTGTGGGCAGTTGCAGAATGTAAGTCTTTATGTCAGTTCCTGTGTGAGTTCAGAGTTAAAACCCAGTGTAAAAGTACATCACATATGTTTGCCAAAGTAGAAGTTGTTCTCATGGTCTCCAAGAAAAAGTTCTTTGACAAAAGTCAGGAGGAGGGAAACCACTCACAGCCTACTTCATTGTGTTTTCAGTTTCTTGTTAGTTACAGAGGAAGTCTTTTCTCTGAAGATCTTAACATATGACAGCTTTGTTTCTTTCTAGTTAGGTCACTTGGAGTCAGATGAGGGGATGAGATCTTGTTGTTCCATTTTCTTTTTTGTTGGAGGTGTATTAAAGTTCAATAGAAGGCCTGTTTATGTTGAAAAAGGTTTTTCTTTTATAAAAACAGGAAAGATATTTCCACTGCATTGCTGCTTTCTAAAAAGTACCAGAAAAGTTAACTCAAATGTTAACAGCTATTTAACAATGAAATTGTCCCGCTCTTTGATTCAGCAGGTAGAAATGCAATGCAAAATTATAGAGAATGAATCTATTTATATCTGTAAGAGGCTGATGAATGCAGCAGGGAGGATGTTTCCTGAGCAGGGATTCTCCTGTTGCTGTGCAGTGCCTCAGTAGGGGTGTTTGTTGCTCTGTGGGCACCCAGCCCTACATATTTAGCAGCTGTGTTTTGCTGTGCTGACCTCCCAAAGCCTGTTGATGTCAGCAAAGCAAGGGATCCTCCTCATCTCTTCAGCTGTGTGCTGATTTGACAGAATGCCTTTGATTAATAAGTGCCATGTCCAGCTTTTGTTTGTGAATACAGAAGTCTGTTTGAGAGGAGCAGTGCAAAAGGCTGAGAGAAGGACTGTGATTGATGCCAAGTTCATGGCCTGACTCTACAGCTACAACAGAGACCACAGGGTTTGTTTTGATGTGTGCTGGGTTTTTTAATTCACTCCCCTTACCTCACCCTTTGGCACAGATAGACAAGAAAAAGATGGATGGAATTGACATTCACCCTGTTTGAGGTGGCATTTCTTCCTCCCCCTCAATTTTGACATCTGTCTCAAACAATCTGCACCATGAGAAGCAACTTGTTACTGCCTTGATGCACAAACTGCAGATAAAACAGCTGACAAGGGGAGAAAACACTCTCATGGTGTCTCAGCTTCTTGCAGAGAGCATTGCCCCCAGCCTTTCTGTATGCTGCTGACATTGAAGAAGTTCTTTGTGCTTCTCATTTCCTTGTCACATTTAATGGCTGTTTCATAAAGAAAATGATCTTGTTCTTGAATGTCTGTCCTGAGCTGGTTTTGACAGCAGTGCCTGGAGCATCATTATAGCTTTGGTGCAGCAGAACCACGAGCTTTTATCTGAAAGGTTTGGGCCCTGTAGGAAGAGCTGGTTTCATTGCATGGTTTAGGCTACATCTGCATCAGTAATTGGGGTGGTGTAAAGGGAGCAGATATGAAACGCCTTCCTGTTGGTGTTGAGGACCCAGTGCTGACTTTTCCCTGCTTTTTGGAGAATTTTATTTCCTACTTGTTCATGCCTGCTCCTTTGGACAGAGTGCCAGGGAGTAGCACTTTGAGCACATCTGGTTTAATCTTGCCCAAAAGGAATTAAAATAATATGCTCCAAGACAGCTCTGTCATACCAACCAAGGAGCAGCAGTGTGGAGATGATCCGTGAATTTGCTTCAAAATCACATTTCTGATCTGAACTAAAGCTTTAATATAGAAACTGCCCTCAGGAGTTTGAAATCATTCTTTTTGGTTTAGGATTCAGGATGACTACTGTGATAACAGAAGCAACGTGTTTTAAAAATGTCTTTTTTGATTACTGAGTCCCTTTCCTTCTGCAATATATTGGATGTTACTCAGCCTTTAGACACTGCTTTGCTTTCTCCTCAAACTCTGAAAAGTTAGTATGAGAAGGAAATCTGCACAACTCTACTCTGCCATGTTCATAAACTCTGTTTCTTGCTTTTTAAGTTTTAGAATGAGACAGAAAAAAGGGGAGATTTCTTTAAAAAAGAAATATTAAAAAGGTACAATGACTGGCCTGTGGAGTGACTCTGTCCTTAGAATTAGCATATGTGTCAGGATAGGTAAAATGAAATAAGGTTTCTTCCTCAGGACCTTAAAAATAGAGAAAGGTAGTGGAAGGCTAGGAGAAAATACCAATTAATACCTGTGGGTTTGTGCCAGACTAAACCAGGGTTACTTCTGTTAGAATTCCTCTGAAACTAAAAGGTAATTTACTCTTTTCCCCAGCTATAAAGGTGTTGAGGTTCCAGCTTCTGGCAGTAATTGATGTGGGGAGCAAGAGGGTTCTGTAGCATAGAAAGTCCTTTTTTTGATATGTAGGGAAGGGATGCAATTATTCTAAAGTTCTTCATTAAAAATAATTTTTAAAGAATTTATGCATCTACAGGATTGTGAATTTCAGTATTTAATTTCTAACTTATTTTATGTTGGCAAATAGTTTAATCTCTTCAAGTTTCCAGTTCTAACCTTCAGTGTTCTCCTTTCTTTTTTTCTTCTAAATATTGATAGACACAGATAACTGATAGTGAAAATCACCTGCAGTATTGTTCCACTTCTTTTCCAGCCCATGGGGAGTGTTCTGGGATGCTGCTGTTGCAGGAAAGTCAACCATTCCTTCAGAACTCTTGTCACATGAATGTCACCCTTTTCTTAGACCTAGCAGACACCTTTACACTCTGCAGGACTAACTAAGAGAGCTTTTGTAGCTGTTGATGTTTTTATACCCTCTGTGCTCTGTAGATCTGATGGAATAATCAATATTTACATGCTCAGCAGTTCAAGGGGACCATCACTAAAATTGGAGTCACAGCTGTAATTTGACAGCTAAGGACTAAGTAATTGTGTGTAACAATACTGGAAACAGTCTGGATTGTTACCAAGTATTGTAGAACACATTCAAACTCTTTAAATAACAATCTACATGCAAATTTTGTCTCTGAACTAAACCTTTCAGGAAAGATCTCTAGGCCATTTAAAAAACTTGCAGCTACATTTCTTATTTTCCTTGTTTCATGTTGATTGAGTTGCAGCACCTCAAATTAAGTTGGAAAATACAGTCTCAGGTAGTGACCACTATGGTTAATCTAGCTCCTTGGCAAAGAAATAGGAATAATATTCCAATTTCAATAAGACCTCATAAAATTATAAATGTGAAAATGCCACCTTGTTTTCCAATTATACAAGTCCAAAAGCATATATCTCTACATTTATAGCTGTGTTTTTCATATTTATTCCTTTTACAGCACTGAATATTTTCCATGTGATTAAGACTAGGAATTTTTATTTTGTAGCATTTTTACTATGTACTTAATAAAGCTTTTGGTATATGTAATGAATATTTTTAAAGTAAGCTGTGGCTTTATTAAATGCCTAGTGGAAAATCCATAGTAATAAAAATTTTTTATGTTTTTTTTTTTTTTTTCTGATCTACATTTTAATTCATTACAAACTTTCAACTAATTTAAGTTGTTAAAAATTTATTTTTAATTCTGTTTAAAGGAAGATAAAACCCCAGGATCATGAGGAGTTTGATATAACTGCAAATGTGAGGTTTAAGCCAAAGAGAAAGTCAGTTTTCATTCAAAAGGCTTTTGAAGTTCTAGATCAGTAATTGGCATGGAGAAACTGAGGAAGTGAAAAGGTAATATATGATCAAGTTTCTTCAGACAATTTAATAATAAAACAGGCTGCAGGTAAAGAAAAAAACCCAACAAACCAAAAATGCTAAATAACAACAATAAAAAACAAACTCAAAAACCGGACCAACCTAGAGAAAACCGCAACCCAAAAGGGCAACAACAAAAACTTTCAGCTGCATTTTGGCTGCCAGCTGTGGCAGTTCCCTCCCTGTTTAATTGCTGTTGGCATTGGGGTTCAATCCAGTGCTTTGCATGGACTGGGATAAAGAACCATCCCCAAGGTGAATGGGATTTTATCACAGCAAAGTGGAAAGGTTTGTGTGGTCAGATGGACCCTGAACAACTTGGCTGAGGGAAAGGTAATTTATCCTACTACAGATGTGAATCCATGGGATCTGCAGAAGAAGGCAGGAATGCTGCGCACTTTTGTAAGGGCTCAATTCCCTGGAAGTATTGAAGTTGTCACTTTGCACAATAATACAGACATTGCATACACAGTGGAATTAAGTCCTGAAAAGCACAGTTTGTACAGCAGGACAAGATCTCCAGCATCTGTTTATGTTAAGCAATGGTTTTTGCTGCTGTTGGAGACTGGAGTGCACAGCTGACTAATGCCTTGGTGTGGAAGCTGTTGGGGTTGCTTTTAGTGGGAATATGGTTTCTAAGTTTTTTAAGGTGCATTGTTGAGTATTTACAACTTTGAACACTGCCTAAGTCACACTTAGCTATTTTAAAAAATCATACCTTACTTAGAAATTCTGTTAAATTACTACAGAGGGAGGAAAAAAACCCTTGTTGTAAAAGTTTCTCTGTTCTGCCAGAGAAGTTACATCTTCAGCATGTAAAATAAATCTATTTTCAAGGGAATGTTGAAGGATAGAAAAAGCTTTTTAGAACAGCTAAACCATAGTTTCTGCAAGTCAGTCTTGAGTTATGAAGAAGTGAATTTCAACTTGTTGAGATATCATCTGCTACTCCTGGAATTATTGGGCTCCTGGGACTTGCCCCAAGTGCTTCACTGTAATTGGAAGTAGCTTAAATGTTCATCAAGGGCCGTGGTTCTCCAGTGCTGCTGTGCAGAATTGGGGTCACTTGATTACTGCAGAGTACCTGAAGTGTTGCAGGTTCATACCTTGCCTACTCCACTACTGTTCATTCGCTGTTTCTCAAGAATCCTTGAGACCATTTTGGGTATTGTGTTCAAGAATATTTCAAAGTGTTTTGTATCTTTCTGCATTTAATGCTTTTCATCATGGGAATCCACACGTCTCTTCTTTGATTCTGCCAGGAATTATTTTCCAGACTCTTCCAGGTTAATTAACTTTTTTGCATGTTAGTTACTTAGTCTGTAGAATGTGCTATTAATTTGTGAGCACTGTGGAGGTGGTCAGATTGTATCATGGTGCCATTACCACTCTCATTCAGCTGAGATTCAGCTTTATTTTGCCTCTCCCTCCTCTGTCTTTGTAAATGCTGCAGGTGCAGTTCTGGGAGTGGGTAGAAGGAGTCTGTGCAGCTTCTGTGTTGTGGACTCTGACTAATTATTCTAATAAAGCAAGACTCAAAGCCTTAGTATTTGTTAGTCTTTTGTAAGATTGTAAAATAACAACAGAGGTAATTTCAGCATGTCTGGCAGAGCTGTTTCTATTCCTTGAGTGAGCCTCTCAAGTAATACAGGATTGAATGAATGTTTAAGTTTGTTTCTTTGCAAAACTGAAGATGAATTCATGTGCAAAGAAGTTTTACATCTTTCCATCTTAGTTTACAACTTTGTCTTTAAATTTACATTGAGATCTTTTGGTTCTATCCAGAGAGGAGTCTTTTTTGCTCTTATGGAAATCATTCTGAAAGAACAAATCCTACAGCAGAGCCATTCATTTTCTGAGGCTTGATGTCCAGCTTCTGGACAAGCTGGGTTAGTTCATACTGCATTGCTTATTGAACGGGATATTCTTTAATTTTCTTTATTGAGAATCAGGAAATACATGCCATTACTTTATCTTGTTGAACATAATACTGTCATGCTTGTATTTATTGACTGTAAATCAGGAGTGAGTGATTTAAATCTGCATTCTAGCAGGTGATGTTTGCATTTGCAGAAGGCAAGATAAAAAATGTTAATTTCTAAAGCTGCAATAAAGTAATCAAGATTTTTTGTTTTAAAAAATTTATTTTGTGTAATTTGATGTCTACATATGAAGAACAAATTCACAGTTGTTTGGATACTTTGCAAATCTATTGGTGATGCTTAGGCTGAAGTGGCCACAGTCTAATTAAAGATATTAATATTTGTATATGCACACACATTGTTTGGATTGTACATTACTGTCACATAAAGCACTATGCCCATTTTAATTCTGTGATTTCCAACTTTCTTGGCTGCCAATAGGCTGTTTGACAAACTTTTAGGAAAGGGGCTGTAAATATGTCATTACAGAACAAATCACAGGCTCTCATACCCTCAAGGCTTCGGCTGAAATGAGCAAGCACTTTTAAGATGGCTCTTTGTAAAACAAATTCATCCATAACAGTTAAATATAACAACTTTGATTACTTGAAGGTTAAAAAAAAGTACTTTGTTTTCATTTCCTTATGACATGAGCCTCTTAAATGGTTTCAGAAAGAGAAGAAAAAACATGCTACTGAAGATTTTTCTTTCTGTTTAAGTGTTCTAGTGGCAGATGCTGAAGCTGGAACTGGAGATGCTCTGAAGCTTAAAAAGCAGAGCTTCTCCAATGTAAGCCGAAGAGACATGTCCCTAGGGTAGAATTGTAAGAGTCATTTCTCCTCCTGTGGTGGGCACAGAAAGGTGCTCAAGTACTTGACAGAGAAATAAAAATCAAGATAGTTGGTAGTAGTTAGATAGTAGCAGTTGGTTTACACCTTTCTTAATTTCTTTCTTTTGTGCCTGTGTGTTTCTGTAATTCAGATGTATGTACAAAGCTCATGTAAATACAAATAAGGATTTAAACCTGTACATCACAACATAAACAGTAAATGTGCTATTGGCAGGTTTTTCCTCAAGAGGAAGGTGCAATTATTAATTTGTGTTTAAAAGAACAACTTTTCTTCTTGGATGTTTACAATTTTTGCACTACAAGTGCATAGACTTTCAGTCCATCTTAGTTTGTGTGCAAGATCCTAAATGCTGTAAAGGATTTGTGGATCTTCTGGTGTTTGACACACTTGGTATGAGTTTGCTTCAGTTCTGTGTGTGAATACTTAAAGCCGTCACCTGCTTGGTTTTACTGAACCTCTGCTACCTCCAATGAATGAAAAAGAAGTTATAACACATTTTTACTGTATGTAATTTGAGCAGGATACTTCTATCTAAAGGTGATGTTTTATTACTCTTGAGAATAAGTTAAAATCAGATATGTGGCTGTTTGCTTTGTGAGGACATCAGGTGCCAAAAAAAGCACAACTACTGTATTTTTTTGATTAAAAAAATCTGTGTGTAAGAGCCTGTTTTTCTTGGTTGGACAAGTTGCTGATTGTGTTAATTTTGTTTCAGCTTTACTTTTGGAAGCTCAGTCAACACCGTTTCAAATAACTCCTTCAACCATGGCAAATATTGTGAAAGGCCTGTATACACTACGACCAGGTAAAAAGGAAAAATGTTTGTACTGATCTCATCTTGTGATTGTCATTTGTTTGTCAAAATGTGTCTGCTCTCTAACTAATGCACAGTTACCAGTCAGAGTGTGTTATGTTTTGTGCATCATAATGCTCAGTTCCACCCTGGTTCTTGTTGCCTATCTGTCACCTGGGCAAGGTACCATGTGAATACCAATACCAAGTATTTCTACAAAAAAACAACCCAGCCCTTGGAGACAAAGGGAAGATGCATTCCTTCTCTGTAGAAATAAGGAAAAGAGGATATTAAAGTCATGGTGGAAATTTAGAAGTATTGAAATGGTGAAAGTTGTATTGAGAGTCACTCTTCAAACAACCAGCTCTTTGGCATGAGGTGAATGATTGACTGTTTCTTCTATGAAGCCATTGCTTTGTTGGTATTATTTCATGGAAGAGCTTAATTTAATTTGTGAATACATTGTGACATCTTATGCTACAACAATTCTATTGAAAGGAAAATGGTGTTGCAGATTTGAATCAGTTTTGTACAAGAATCTTCCAAGTTTTGGAGAACCGAGGAGGGCCTTACCCTGTATTTGAGAAGTTTTTAGAAACAGGAAGTATTCACAATATCCATAAATAAATGGTACCTGTTTCCCTTCCTTTTACAGTTCTGACAGTTTCTTACTGTGGCATGCCTGAGAGTATTGTTCCTGAGCTTCAGTCTATTTTTGCAGTCCCCATTTATGGAAATAGAAATGAGAATCCTTTACAAAAAGCTTTAGTGCAATATTTAGCATGTGTACAAACCAGGAATATAGTGGACTCTACGTGTACAAAATGCACTTTCTGTAAGCAAAGATTATTTTTACATCAGCAAAATTAACATACATCCATCATCAATTTTAAGGCAATTTTAATTTCAGTTTTAGGAAGTGTTCAGGACCAAAGATAGGAAGGGTGTATACATAAGTATAAAAGTATTACTCTTTTAAAAACAATTCAGGGCGGTTGTTCTTTGACCACACTTCATATTGTAGGTGATAGCCTTGTGATTTCACAGTTTTCCATTTCAGATGATCCCTGTCTTGCTGTCCACAGCACAGCAGACACTGCTTTGGGTTGGTACCATGGGACTAACCAGATTTCAAGTAGCTGAAGAGCCCAGGATAGACTTCTTGGTGTAAAAGGCTGTTCTTTGGTGATCCTAGTTCTTGGGGACGAATTCTGAATCAGTCAGAGCAAGGGTTCCTGTGAGGCAGTGCTGCTCACTTTCCCATGGGATTGCTCCACTGGGTGTATGGTGGGACTGCTGGGCAGGTAACTGGGGAGGGGGAGCAGAAGGTGGGGCCAGGGGAAGGTGCTGTGGGATTAGAGCAGCCTCTGGGTGTCTGAGTGCCCTGGCTGGCAACCAGGGGCTTCCCCTTTTGATTCTCTTCCTTTGTTTCCTCTTCAGGTTGAAAGTTCCTAACAGCTGTCACACTTCCAAACTCTCTTTTAATCCCAGCTCAGTACTGGGACCAGTCCTTTTTAAAGCCTCCATCACTGCTCTGGATGAGGGGGTCGAGCGCTCCCTCAGTCAATTTGCAGGACTGTGGGAATTGTATAAAAACTTGTGATGTTCCTCAGTGAATTTAAAAATGTTCTTTTTTTATAAGTAAAGATCAAATTTCAGGTAACTCCTACAGCCTGTGGAAAGTCTGGCTGCAGAAATAGTTGAGGGCTATTTATTTTTCTCAGGACTTGCTATACATTTGCTGTAATCCCATTTTTCATCTCTTGCTTAGCCTTAAAGCCTTGAAGCAACTTCAAGGTAAATTGACTTGCTCCTGTAAAACAGTGTTCAGTGTACTGAAATTAAATCACATTTCTGTCCTGAAGCTGAACTAGTACAGGTTAGACTTATATTATGGACATTAGAATGTGTTTGTCTAAGCTTTGGAAGATCAGTGAGAGGAATGCATGAATTCCTTTGAGCTGGGGATGAAGGAGTAGGTTTGTATGATACTGTGCTTTTTAGAAATAAGGCTCAGGAGAGAGAAGGATATATCTGGGGATAGATTTCCTGGAGTACAGTGTTACAATCATTATCTAATTATTCAAGTGAGTTTGCTGATCATCAGTTGCCTCTCCTTAGGAGTGTCCAGAGACTCAGCAGGTCCTGTGAGATGCAGCAAGAACTGAATTTCAATTTAATGATGAAGTTGAGAAAAATAGTAATTCTTCTATCTACATGTAAACATCTGATTTCAACAGTCTCATTATTTGTTCTGCTTTAAGGCATGGTTTCTATGGATTTGGGGGTTTTTCTTTTTCCTTTTTTTTTAAATTCAAGATCCTCATATGTATTCAAAATAAAGTTACATTTGTCAAACAGTAAAAATGTCACAAAATATCTCTTCCATGTATTTTGTTATTGCTTTTTTTCTTCTTACAGAATGGGTACAGATGGCACCAGCTTTATTTTCTAAATTCATCCCAAATATTCTACCCCCTGCTGTGGAATCTGAGCTTCAGGAATATGCTGCTCAAGACCAGAAACTTCAAAGAGAGCTTATTCAGAATGGATTTACTAGGTAATAATTGTTAATCTTTAGTAGTGATTGTGCAAGACAGTGCTGAAATGATAAAAATGGATACATCTAAAAATACCAAAGAAATAATTTAAGAGTTAATGCAGAACCTTCACAATTCAGTATGTGAAATATGGCCTTATTTTCAATGTCTTTTGAGCACTAACAGCCCTGCAGATGGTACCTAAAAAGTAGATAATTGTAAGGCTTGACATTTTTTTATAAGGTTGCTTACAGTTCATGCATCCCTGGGTTTTGGTTGTGCTTCTACTGCATGATCATGCATCTGTTCAACTTCAGCCTTTACTTTGGCTGTTTATTTTCTATAAGCTCTCTTTTATTCGTGGTGCTTCTGGAAATGTCAGTTTTCTCCTTACTTCACTTTCAGAGTTATTTATACAGGCAAGATGTTTATTTTAAATAGACATTTCCCATCTGAGCATTGAATTGTGGAGGGAGGAAAGGGAGAGGAACAAGCAGTAAAAGACACAGCAGAAAATGTTCATACTGTAAATTGTTCCCTCTGGGCAGTGCCTATTGCTCTGTGCTTTTCTGTTTTTCTGCCCAGACAAAGGCACAGCACTCTTCACCATTTCTGCAGTACTCTCACAATATAAGATCAGGCTGGGGAAGCCTTGTGCTTTCCTCCCAAGAGGTTCATTTCTTCATCAAGAGAAAATATCTTTATTTTTCCTGTTACCTGTGCAATGCTGAGAGTCTGGCCCTGTAGTTTGAACATCCACTAGACGTGGGTATGTTTGGTGTAGGGTGTATTTCTGGATTTCATACCCCAAGGTTTTCCTCAAAGGTCATCTTTCTCTTCACAGCTTGGTAAATTATTGACCTGCAGAGCTGTACCATTTACCCAAATGCAAATGATGTGGGGCAGACACTTTCCTTGTAAAGGCTGGCTGTTGAGGAAAAGAATTGAGAGATAAGCATAAAAATAAAACCATCAGACCCTGGGCTGAGAAAAGCAGTTCATTTGGCCCAAGAAATAGAAGTGTGAGTCTCTGTAACTGAGTAGGCATGTAATGCTGACAAAAGAATGTAATGTACAGAACAAAACAGAAAAGGGAACAATTTGGTGTTGTCAAACTTTCAATCTTACTAATGCTGTAGATGGCTGATAATAGTTCTGCTTACAAGTGCATTTCACCAGTTTCACACTGCTCAGAGAACTAAACGTGACATTTCAAGTACTAGCAATCTATATCCACAAAACCAACTGGTTTTTTGAAATGCGTTTTGCCTTGCAATGGTCAGTGTCCCTTACTGCCCTTCCCAGCCTTTCCTACATCCTTACAGAACCAGCCAAACAACTTCACAGCCAAGTCTCTCATTTTCAGGTAACTAAAGAAAAACATTTTTCAAACCAGTTGGTTTTGTGGATATAGACCGTTAGTACTTGAAATGTCACATTTAGTTCTCTAGGCAGTGTGAAACTGGTGAAATGCACTTGTAAGCAGAACTATTATCAGCCACCTACAGCATTAGTAATGTTGAAAGCAATAACCATGAGGAACACAGCACAGTGAGATGTATTCAGCAGCAGTAATTGCACATCAGCTTCTAGTTGAAGAACAACAGCTTATCAACACCATTAAGTGCTAAAATCTTCTGCTTAAAGAGCAAATGTTGTCTGCTCAGACTTGCTTAGACTCTGTAAGATTCAGAAGCATCTTTTCAGACTGACAGATGTGGAGTTTTTTCACACAGTTCTATAAAGTTTGGTTGAGGAGTTCAAAGTGAGGAAAACAATTTTATGCATGTTTTAAGCTCCAACTGCATATGAACATTTTTTCCTCATCTTCATTTTGTTAAAAATTATCCTATGAGATCAAGCCTACTGTCTGTAGCAAAAGGATGTGCCAATTAAATCTATGAAATATAGCTTATACTTTCAGTAAATTGAGGAGGAGTAGTAGTAGTAGTATTACTATGTTTACATTTTTTTTCTAAATCTCTAGAAGCTGCTGATTGTGCTAAGGTGTTTCACTGTTATCGAAGATCAGGATGCTTGGGGTTGGTAGGGACCTTTGAAGGGCCAGAGGAGCAGGGACATCTTTAATTGAGGTTATCCTGAAAACACCTTTCTTTGCCTCCTTCCACAGAGGTGACCAGTCACGCAAGAGAGCTGGAGAAGAGTTAGCTTACAGTAAGTACAGATCCTGCCCTCCCAGCTTGGGCAGACAGGTCCTGGTGCACTTCTGGGTTCTCTGGGTGGGGAGAGGTGTCAGAGGCTGCATCTCCACTTGGAACAACTGTCTGCAAGGTAACCTTTCCCATGCCAAGAATAATACAAACTGCTTGGACGTGGAGCCCTTGGGGAATGGTATCTGTTCTGGTACTGGTGTTAACTTCTGCTCATTTTATGGCCCTCTTAGCAGCAAGTTTCCTCAAGTGCTTTCAGCTGAGTATGTTCCCTTTATTCCCTACTATAAAATGTCACTGTTTTATGATGAACTTACATTGTAGGCTGAAATGACTGAATGGACATTTCTGTGTGAATGTTTTCAGACACTGCTGTGTTTTGGGGGACACAATATGGAAGTTTAACATGAGAGAATTTCTTAACTTTTTTTATAATTTCAGATGGCTCATCAGCTTGTGCAAGCTCCAGGGGATACAGATAGTGAATATGCTGGATCAGCTTCTATTCCTAACCAGAACAGACACTGGAGGAGCACAGGTGTTGTCTGGAGCCTCCTTTGGCAACTGCTGATACTCAAGCTCTGACACAAACTATGCCTCAAAGAAGAGTTTTGGACTTTCTTCTTTATATATTGAAATGTCAGTTGCTGCTACAGTTGGAATGACTTTGAAAGACAAATTCCTTGGTCTGGTCTATCAACAAGCTCTTCTTCTGTGACCTTTGTGAGGAATGCACCTTGAAAAACAATCCTTTCAAAGTGGGAACGGGCAGCCAAAATCAGCAGCTTCCAAAAGCATTAGAATGGAAGAATCCTTTTTGCACTCTTTTCTTAATATTAAGGACATTCTTAAAACTAGTTAACATGTCAGTATATTAGATTTTAAACTTCAAGTTATTTTCTGGAGCTTCTACTTAAATGATAAGAATAAAGTTTCGTTATTTTGCAGTATTTGTTTGTTAGTTTAAAACCTGTCACCATTCAAGAGTTGGTCCCATATAAATGTATCTTCTGTCAGGGAGTTTTGAATTCCAGAATTTTCTTTTATCTCTTATTTTGTTACTTGGTATTTTGAAATCTGTTTTCCTATGTGTTTGTACTCTGTGCCTTCAGCTTGTGCACTTTGCGACTTTATAGACCATATTTTGTTACTGCAAAATGTGTTCTTGAGGAAAAACTTGATGTGAACAAACATGCTGCAAAGTTGCACTTTTCTCTTGCATTAATAGGAAGTGAAAATAAGGAGGGAGGAAGGAAAGTTGAACCTATCACCATCAGTAATAGTGACTTGGAAGATTGTCCCCAATTATTTTTCACGTGTATTAAGTGTTTAATGCAGGGACCACTCTTGTAGAATCCCCCTCACTGATATTTCATTGGCCTCAGGAGTTGGACTGGATGATCCTTGTCCCTTCCAGCTCAGACTATTCTGTGATTCTATGATTCCATAATTGCAATAGATGAAGATGAGCATTCCAGACTGAACAAAATACCAGGATGTGGTTTATATTGTGCTCTGTAAAAACATTGTGGGCAAAACTCTCCAGTCTGGTAGCTCTGCAAAATGCATCTCCATCAGCACAGGATTTGCACTGGCCTGAGCAATGGTACCTGTCCAACATCACTCTGTGGCTCCTGTGCATTTCTCCTGCTGGGGGGATGTGATGGAGCTGTGACAGTGGATGCAGTCAGAAGCAGGGATTTCAGGAGTGATGTTGAGTGTGCATGTGCCCATCTGCCTCCTGCCTCCAGTTGTGTGTCCTGGAGATCCAGCTGAGCCCACCTCCAGGGGATCTAGGCCTAGGGGCTGAGTCTGCTCATTGTGATGTGGGTTTTAATCAGCAGTATGGCTAATGCAGCTCTTTCATGAGGGGAGAAACATACTTGAAAAAGCAGTTTGATTACAGGGTTTGGGGTTTTTTTCATTACTGTGGATTTTTTTTTTTTTTATTTTAGTTATGAAGAGAAATAGGTTGGTAATATAACAGAAATCTTTCTGAAGTGAAATAAAAGTTTGTTCAGTTTTGTCTGGCACAACTCTTATGCCTGTTTAAAAAAAAAATGAGACAAAATACCAACACAACTCCTTTCATGCTTGTATGGGTTCATTACAAAATGCAAGAAAAAAGAAAAAAAAATAGATGCGGCAGGGACAATGTTTCTTTTTGTTTTGTATCCAGGCTTTATGTCAGAGGATTTAATTCCATCAGTGTCTCACCAGCCACTTTGGCAATGTGATTTGGTTGGAGGGTAGGGAGGAAGAATGAGTTTGACACTGCTGGGATTGAGAGATTCAAATATGATTTTCCTGTGTCTTTCTTTGCATGTTTGCAAAGCCTGTTTAATTTTGAGGAAGTGTTTCTTTTCCAAGTAAGACCTGATGCTTCAGTGTTTTGTGTTCAGTGTAGAACAATGCCAGCAATCTGAGCTCATCCCCAGTGGTGTAAAGCAAGCCTCTCTGAAAGGGATTTTCAGGTGTTGGTAGTGTCTGCTTCAGCTTTGTTATCAGCTACTTAAGTTGGAGCAGAATTAGATAAAATCAGGGGGTTTGAAAATTTTGTTGAAGTGTGCTGTGGAGAAGTTAATGAAGGCTAATAAGGAACAAAAATAATTTGCCATCTTCCAGGTTTTTAAAGTTTTGGCTTTAAACAAAAATAAAACCTCTGATAGTGTCTTTAGCTTTAAAAATCACTGTCTGCTGAAATGGCAATATTCTTGAGTTAAGAATAGATGCATTAACCTAATTTGGTTAAACTTGTTTACAACTTCATTACCATCCTGGTTCACACAGACAGTAACCAAGCTCTGCCATCTCTGTCAAGTGGTCACAGTTTTTCTCTGGTCTTAAAGTGGTTTTACTGGTTCAGGTTTGTAAATAACATGTAGTGCTTTTGCTTCATGTCTGAGGCAAGGGTTTAACATTCCTTTTCCATTACATTATGTTTGGGACACAAACTCCTAGAGTGACAATTCCATCAAAAAGTAAAGCATTCCTGTCAGTGTGGTCCACTGTGTATGCACTGAGTAGGGCTTGGATGCTTCTAGTCCTGTTTAGCATTGTCACCACTGCCCCCACGCCTGAGGAATCTGTTTGTTAAGCACTGTATTATGTTGTAAATCTGGCATTACAATTCCTGTATGTTTTGGCATTATTTACATAATGCTGAAATGTTGTTTATCTGTTGAAGCCATTATCATTGTGACTGAGCATGGAACAGAATACAGGATACTATACTAAATTATTTTGTTTCTCTGTAAACTTGCATTTTACTTACAGTCAAACTAACTCAGCCAACTTGAGCATTGGTACTGTAAAACCAGAATTACCAACAGCATGATGCTAACTTCAGTACTTAATTTAACCAAATAACTTGTGGTGAATCTGTTGCATCTGTAGCTTACTCTGTTAAGCAGTGAAGTTGGTTATACAATGGGTGTCCTCTTTATGTTGCACTGGTTCTATAGCCAAGCTTGCTACATTAAAATATTTTTAGATTAATTTCATTTCTTTATTTGAGAAGTTGAAATATTTGAATTCAGCATGCTGACTAATGGTTGACAGTTGTTGATACATGGTTAAGATGGTCTTTGGTACAGATGATGGGGTTGGGGGTCTAACCAAGTAAGTACCCAACTCTTCTTCAGCTGCATCTCCTTCCTGCAGTTGTTGGGGAAATGTTTACAGATTAATCCTTTGAAGTTTTTGACTCCTGTCATTTGATAAAAATGTGATCGGCC
This sequence comes from Hypocryptadius cinnamomeus, assembly GCA_013400635.1. Classification (NCBI taxonomy): domain Eukaryota; kingdom Metazoa; phylum Chordata; class Aves; order Passeriformes; family Zosteropidae; genus Hypocryptadius; species Hypocryptadius cinnamomeus. The sequence continues at coordinate 23,162 of VYZP01064602.1, read as the reverse complement.
AAACTCATCCCTTTTAATTTGTCCCTGACATGATTATTTACTTTCTAAAAACTACAAAAACCAAACGAAACCCCCAAGAACTACAAAGGGCATGTTTTGAGTGACTGAAAAATGTTTCTCATGTACACTGTGACAACCCTAGTGAAAGGAGTATTCTGTAGAACTATGGAATAAAAAACAACCACTTGAATTTGACTCCTGTCATCAACCCAGCTCCAGCAGAGAGAAAACAAAGAATTTTGGTTTTGTTTTGTTTTTTATTTTTGTGTGATGCCTTGACATGCACAAGGTGTCCAGAGGGCACTTAGTTCAGCTCACAGTGTGGGCCTTTAGGGTCAGGTGACAGCAAACATCCTGGATTTCATCTGGGATAAATGAGGATATTTTTTGTAGCTTACAAACTTCAGGTATGGGTAATCATGGCAGGCATGAACCAGGTATGGGCTTATTCTGGCAGCTGTCATTCCAGTAGTTACAAGCCATGGGAATTTACTTTGTAAATTTAGTACAAGTCAGTGTGATACTGGCCCAACAAGATACTTTCATGTCCCTAGTGCCTGTTAAAAGAAAAAGGCTGGAGAATCTAAATTTCACCCTTGTAGCACTGAAACAGAATGACTTTGAATGGGGACCGGAGTCACCTGTGAGGGGAAGTTGTCCCCTGTTTATCAGGAAGGACAGAAAATCAGCATTACTGCCTGAGCAAAACAGGGCAAACTTGCTGATTTGGCCTCAGCTGAAAACTCCTTGATGAAGTGCTTTGTGCTTTGCTAGAGAGAGTGAGGGAAAGGATTAAACCAATGTATCTTGATCTACCTGGAATGACTTGTTAAGGGGATTCCAAAATTCCATAGGCAATGAGTACTCAGAAATCCCTTCTGGCTGTCTCTGGAATGCTCCAGATACACTTGGTTAATGTTCATCTTTCTGAGCTTCTGCTATCTGACCTAATTAGCACAGAACAGGAATGTCGACTTGCCTAATGATGACAACAGAATGGATTTAGTAATGGCACTTATTGCCTCATTTGTATTGTTTTTCAATTAGTGTTCCTTATGAGAAACTGTTCCAGTTTCAGTGATGACCTGGGTCAGCACAGGATTCTGTTAGAGAGCAGTGGGTAATTTATTTGTTATTACTGATGGTTTGCACCATTGGCCATTTATCAGCGAACTGGATGATTTTGTGCAGAGTTCAGTTCATTAATTAATATCTCAGGGTGGTTGGGAGATGCTGCCTTGTGCATGAGGTGCGTTGCCAGGATGAGAGCTCCTGTTCAGTTATGGGATGGGTGGGGGATTGAGGGCTCTGCTGAGGTGATCCCTGAGCTAAGGGTCACACTGCTGTCCTGTGGAAACATCCAGTGAAGATGGAGTGAAGTGCACTGCCAGCAAACACCCCGAATGCCTCTACAGAGTCACAGTGGGAGAGCTGATGGACTGTAAACTCACCTCAGCTCCACAGCTGCCTGTTCCTGGGGCAGAAGTGGCTGAGCAGTGACATTCAGTTTGAAACAGGTCAGGGCTTGAAATCTAAGGATTATCTATTCTTGACTCAAATTCCTGGGTGGTCAATGTGAAACAAAAGAGTTCTCCAGCAGGTACCGCCCATCAGTAAATGGAGTGCTCCCAGATTGCTGCTTTGAGGTCTCAGTTATTGGCCATAGGCTGCTGGTTCTTGAACCCACCTCGTGGAAGGAGCTGGAAGCAGAACTTGGCAGACAGGACCAGTCCTACCCATGCAAGAGCAGAAGGAAAACAGGTCTGCTTGGTTCTTAATTACTTCTGTATGAAGTCTTTATTGAGCAGGCACCTGCTGTTCCCAGTTGCTTAGACAGCCTCAGTTTTTGAGGTACACAGTTTGGATGTCTGTTGGAATGGTTCTGAGGCAGAATTCCATCCAAGCTGTAAAATAATCATTTCCCTTAAGATGCAGAGATGCGTCATACCTGGTGATTATCCACTTGTTTTGGAAATAATCTCTTTATGCTATTTGTTCCCTCAGTTACAACTTCTGAGTGCATGTTCAAGGGCAATGTGCTTGCCAGCTATGGCTCTGATGTGCTTCAAAGAGTGGCATAGTTACAGATATGCAGGGGAGAGACATCCATAAAGTGAAATCCTGCTTCCATACTTGTTTCCCTCTGGGAATCTGACATGGAATGAAAAACTGCATCTTCAGTTCGTTCATGCTCTGGCATAATTATGTTTTATTATTTCTTTCTTAATCATTCCTAGCCTATATAATATAATATATAATATAATAATATATAATAATTTGCCTTTTCTTACTAACTGCTGTATATCAAGCTAACCCTTCTTACAGCTGTTACAGTGCCAAGATGCCATTTGTGGGTAGCAGCAGCTGCTCCTTGTGAAAGCAGAATTAGGATCACATTTTCCCAGTGCCTCTCTTTGCAAGTCACTGCAATCAGACGTGTTTGGAGCTCTCACCCCCTTGCTGAGTGAAATGAAGTCCTGTGGCTCTTTGTAGCCAATGTTCTGCTCTTCCCTGGGTGATGATGGCACGTGAACTTCATGTTTCACTGTTCACCTCCTTGTCAGCTTATTGTGAACACAGCAATGAGCAGGACCCCAGTGCTGTGGGAATGTGATGCTGACCTCTCTCTGCTGGGAGCACAGTCAGTTCCTGCTGTGTCGCTTCCCAGTGGCAATTTCTTCATGTGGAAAAGCTTCTCCATTATAGGAATTGCTGGGCAGACCTAAGAGTCTGCACTCTCACATCACAGGTGACAAAAGTTCAGGTGGAAATTCGTGGTGTCACGCTCTGACCCTGCTGATGAATTGGGGATTTCCTTGGGTAAAAGGAAACAAGAAAAATTTTAGCATGATATTTCATCTGCTCTATTTAGCAAAGAGTTTCTGCAAATCTGCTGCAAACTCTCAGAACTTGGACTGACAAGTTTATAACTTGCCAGGTCCTCTTGTCAGCTTGCCAGCACAGCTGCTCATCCTGGGAGAATCTCCTGGCACCTGCAGGTCCAAGCTGAGTGAAGGAGGCTGAGCAGAGCACTGCAGCAGCCCCAGTGGTTCTGGCTGAGGTCTCACACCCACATCTGCTGCTGTTTCATCTACAGGGCCCTTCAATCCCTCATTGTCACACTTGTTTCTCTGATTGTTACTTTAAATAAGCCACAGTCAGTGATCTGCAAATGTCAGGAGTCACCTTTGAGGCACATTTGCCAAAGCCACCGTGCCCCTCCTGAGCTAAATCATCTCTGGGCTCTGTAAGAAATCAAAATTGTGCCTTTCCTGGAAAAATCCAAATCCCTGGTGGGATGGGCATGCAGGGTCTGTGTTCAGCTGTGCTGGGGCTGGGTGCACAGTGGTCCCCAAGGCTTCAGGCCTGGGCCACATGTGCTGCAGGAAGGTTTTTAATGACAGGTGTAATGACAGCGTGTGTATGGCCCAGGGCTAGCCTTCAGGGATGGGTGGTGGTTTGCCTAATAAAGGGAAAACAAAACATTATCCTTTGCTCTGTATTTATGTAAGTGAGCAGAAAACGGCTTTAAGCTGTAAGAGAGCAGGTTAGATATTAGAAATTCTTTACTCAGGATGGGCAGGCCCTGGCAGAGGTGCCCAGAGCAGCTGTGGCTGCCCCTGGATCCCTGGAAGTGCCCAAGGCCAGGCTGGCCAGGGTTTGGAGCAGCCTGGGACAGTGGAAAGTGTCCCTGCCATGTCAGGGGTGGCACTGGGTGGCTTTAAGGTCCTTTCCAACCTAAACCAGCCTGTGATTCTATGAAAACACCACTCTCCCGTGGGCTTTGGGGAAGAAAGGAGTAGAAAGCTGAATCAAGCTGGGCAAACTACAAAACATTGTCCTGCCAGAGCAGCAGTGACTGCCCCTGGCTGGCTGAGGGCCTTTTTCCACGTGTTCCAGAGTTTACAGCTGTGTGCTGATAGAAGTGTTCTGAGAAGAGTGGGATTGCCCAGCCTGGCTGGGAGCTGTGTGCTGGGGAGGGCAGGGTGTCATTGTACCACCAAATGGTGCTTTTGCTCCTTTTAGCCATTCCCAAGGTAGGACAAACCACTCTTAAACTGATTTAGCTGCTTTGCAGACAGTTGTTGGTTGTATATAAAGTATTTCAAGAGCTCTAATGATTTTTAAAAGCATCCTGAAAACATAATACATTTGAAGTTAGTTCCTAGGGGAGCTAATTTAACTTTCTGCTGGTTTGCATCCTCAGAGTGACTTAGCTCAAGATTGCTTTAGTCTGAGGAATTCTTCTTCTGTTGAATACAAACAAATGCTTTGGCCATTATTACATTATTCTTTTTGTTTGTGGGCTACATATGCACAGGAAAAAGCACAACATGTCTGGCTGTTTTTAATTGAACCATGTGACTTATTTGATTTTTCATCAGTCAAATTAAGGCTAATAAACTGAATTTAAAGCAAAAGAAGGATATTCATACAGCAGAAATAATTCTGCCCTTGGCTAGATAAATTTCAAACAACAGCTTTGGCCCTCAATATTAATCTCTAAGGATTTTCAGAGTCATAAAGAGCTAATAAAAGAAGCCCTGGGTCATGTTGGAAAGTCAACTCATGAGCAGAATGGAGGGAGCACTTCACCACTTGGGAGAGCTTATCTCTGACCACAAACTGGGACTGTGCAGAACTTGTGTGTGCCCCAATAGGCACAATTTCAGTATTTTTTAGCTTCTGCAGTGTGTTTCCTGAGTTGTGTCTGAAATTTGTAACATTTCATGTGGTTTTCTCATATTGTCTCTATTTCAGCTATCCAGTGTCTACTGGCTGGATCATGCTGGACACCTTTAAATCCCCATCTTCCCCCCTAGCTCAGGGCACACTACTTTGTGTGTCTCCAAAAGCAGGTGCTTGAAGGAGAAAGGCTGGGAAAGGACAGGACTGCTTAGTTCAGGAAGAACACAGTGCACCTAGCCAGTCTCTTTGCCTTTTTCTGAGAAGAAACCTCATGGCCTGAAATCCTCTGTGTTTAGTAATCCTGATCTGTGCTTCTGGCTGTCCAGATGTGCTCTGGAGAGCCTTTACACCATGTTAGAGCTGTCTGCATCCTTTTCTCTCCATGCTCCTGTCCTTGAGTGCTGCTCTGGAGTGAGCAGTTCATCTGCTGCAGCTGGGCGAGGCTGCAGCTGTCAAGGCAGCTTAAATCTCTCTCCTGTGTGGATGATGTACTGGCAATCCTTGAGCAATGTTGCATTTTAATTCCCCTTAATGGTTATTTGCAAAATATTGACAGCTTGATATTTCAAAACAGATTGAAATCTTAGGCACTTCTAGCGTCAACATAATTGCTTTCTCGGGAATGGGGGAATTAATTTAAATATATTCACATTTTCTACCAGCAATTCTAGTCTGTTATTCTCTAGTTGTTGCTGTGCTGTCAATCAGGTTCTCCTGATTTGTAGGTTCTAACATTGTATGATTTTCTTTTGCTGTCACTTCTTTTGTAGCCAACTTCAATATGTGTGAAGCTGCAGATGTGTTCTCTCTGGTTTTATTCTCAAGTCATACAGACCTGTCACTTTTTCTGCCTTTCACTCTGACTCAGAGCTGTCAGAAAGGCTTATTCTCACTTGGTGGAGAATTCCTGGAAGTTGAAGAGATAAAAACACCCAACTTTCAGTAATCTGCCTGATTACTGAAAGACACTGAGAGGGGCTCTTTGGGAACATCTGTGCTGAAGATGGATGTGTCTGGCCAGCTGGCAGTGCTGACCATTGCTTCAGCATGTCAGGGGTTAGAGTGACTCGTCCACATTTTAATAAGAAAATATACTTTAATTTCCTCTAAACCATAGAACAAACCTGGCCACAAAATGAAGTGGTGGTTGTAAGGAAAACAGTGAAACGAGGTGACAAAAACCAATGGTGAAGGATTCCAGGGGTACAGACACAGAGTGAAGCTCTGCCCCTGCTGAACTTGGCAGGGACTTCCCTGCAAAATACCAAATGCTGCAGTTTTGAGCTGAGATGTTTGTGCAAGGAAATGCTCAGACATGTGGCTGCATCCAGTCTTGCACAAAGAGGGAAACAGCACTCAGCTGTTCTTTAAATTATGCACAAACCAAACAGGGATGTTGTGTTAAACTGGAACATGTGAAAGATCCATACAGAGTCTGGTCAGACAACAAATTACACAATTTATTAGAGTTTGCTGAGGCCTGTGACCTCAGAGAGTTCATTGCAGATCATTTCCTTCACCAAGGAACGGTAAAGGAGATGCTGTGGGCTCAGTTTGCCTGCAGTGTTGTCTGAGCCTTGGTGGAAGGGTGGAAAGGCTTTCCCTGAGGAAATGGCTCTGCTCACAGCTCTTGAGGGATACCAGAACCAAAACAGCTAAAGAAAACACATCAGTGGCCATACCAGTGCTCAGCCTGCAATATCTGCCAAACACAGATTGCCTGGTGCTCTTTGGGACATTCCTTGGCCCCCAGAGCCAACATGGTGCTGCTGAGGAGTACGTGAGGTAAATTACCAACTGCTTTGGTGAGGAGGCAGAATTCATCCCATCTTGTCAAGCCTCTAAGTCCATGGAGACATAGATAGATAGATAGATAGATAGATAGATAGATAGATAGATAGATAGACAGATATAGATATATAGATAGATAGATATAGATAAATAAATATAGATAGATATATATAGATATAGATATATATACAGATAGATATAGATAGAGATAGATAGATATGGATAGATAGATAGATAGATAGATAGATAGATAGATAGATAGATAGATTTCTCCCTCAGAGCTGCCTGGCCTCTGGGTAAATATAGGGAAACCTGTGGGTTCCAGTAGCAACATAATGTTACACAAAAATGCCATTTGAAAGACCAGGACTTCCCTACTCGATTACTCCAGAAGGATTTGTTTTGCGAGGGACTGTCAGACCAGTAACTTGTGTGAGGAAAAGCAGGTATAGTTATTTGGGTTCCTTTCAAACTCATATTTATGTCCTAATTGTAAGTGCTGAATACTTTTTTGAATTGTCCATAAATTGCATTACTCTAGCATGAAGATTAATTTTGATGTTGGTGAATAGCTCTGCTTAGTGGAGGTCATTGAGTTACACCACAAGAAATCTCATTTTAAGGGAAGGAAAGGAGACCTTGGGACTGGAACAAAAGGTCCCCTTATGATAATGCCCTAAAGTTACTTATCAAAACTCATTGGGGGCTTTCCCACAAAGGTACACATTTCCTGATGCTGAAAGACACAAAAGCAGGCAAGGGAGAGGATTTCTGCTTTGTGCCATCCCTGCACCAGCTTCCTGCAGGATCAGGTAGACACCAGCTCGTGGCTTTTGGAAGTACTAGTGCTGATATCAGCACAGTAAAGAAGACCCCCTCAACTGCTTAAAAAATCTAATTTTCAGCCTCCTGAGAGGTTCCTCCATTTTTGGTGGCCATGGCCACTGTTACTTTTGTGAACAGGGAGGTAACAGCTGCTGAGTGATACCAGTGACATCCCATGGGATGGTTGCTGCTCCAAGGCCTCTGTGCAAATCCATCCTCTGCCATCCCAAAATTACCCACAAGGGTAAGAGCGGAGTTTTCTCTCTGTGGTAGGTCAAGATATTTTATGACTGAAAGTAAGCCTATATAAAGATTTGCTCTGCAGGTATCTTTTCACAAAAAAAAAAAAAAAAAAAAAAGCTAATCCCTCAATTCCCCTTTGTAAAAGATTTTTTACATCTCTCTACCTTGGTAATCACTCACAGGAACTTTAAAACTTTCTAGTTGGATACTTAGAAATCAAGCTTAGAAATTTCTTTTTTGTTAGAGATTGGATTTTCATGAAGCCACTTTGATATTTATTTTTAATGAATTGATTATTTTGAATTCATTTTATCAACTCTCTGCTCATGTTGCTCTCTTGAGATGAAAAGGTGGTGTAAAATGGCTTGCTGCAAAATCCTGGCCTCAGTAAACTTAATGGTTTTGATTGGAAAAAAGGTGAACAATAGAGCCTAAAGGCTTTTTGATTTGCATTCAGAAGTTCTTGATTGATTGCTTTCTAGGGGATTACCCAGCATGAGATGGCATCTGTGCTCGAGATTTGTTCATGAAATAGTCAAACTTTTTATCTAAATTCTTAAAATCAAAATTATTTATGAAACACATTGCATTTCTGTTATTGATAACTTTATTTTGGACCTTTAGCTGTGATCTTGCACAAACAGAGGCAGATGAGAGCAGACAGACATTTGATCAAAGACAGTCTGAGCACTGCAGTGAAAACTGCATGATTTCACCTGCTATTGAGCAGTGCCCAAGTGTGCACCTGAAGTGACACCTTCAATAAACACAGAGAGTAACCAAGGCACATGGAGTTCTTTGAGATTCAGAAATGTGCTGGTCTGCTTTAGAGATTTTACCCTGAGCAGTCATTAGGAATTTCCAGGACTATCTTTGGGGCAAGCATTGGTCCAGTTCGGTGCTGCTTGTTTTGTAGTGCTGACTACAAATTCTTCCTTTTTATTTTGGGCATTTATTTAGTATTAACAAACTTCCTGGTCCCATGCCTCTCACTAAAGATATTCTTTAAAAGAGTGACACAAATTACTGTTGGTTTCCCATTGGCCGTGAATTTGGACTTTTCGTTAGGAACTGCCTCAAAAGCAGCACTTGCTTTAATCAGCTCTTGTCTGGTTGTTTGGAAAGGCTTGCAAGGTTGACTGGCTGTCTCAACTCGATCTGTGCTCACAGTAATGAGGTATCAGGCTAATGAGACCACTGCCATTACAATTACCAGCTTATTAAATCCTAATTAGGGACCCGATGCTGCTGGGTGCTGGGTGCTGGTTGTAAGCAGCTGGATGTTTTCCTGTGCCCGTTTTTGATCTCCAGTTGAAAGCAGCACTTGAAGAGCATTGAGGCTCCCTGTGCACGTATCAGTCTGTTTCAGTGCTAATAGGGTAATTGACTCTAATGATGTTGGCTGGTGTGTAATGGTCAGAGCTGCCTTTCCCTCCCCTGAGCAGCCCAGTATCCATGTCATTGTTAAATGGGCTGTGATTCACATGGCAGAAGGCTGCAGGATGCTGAAGGACAGTATTTCCTATATAATGTTCCGTGGCAGGTTGTTTTCTGCACATTCATGCACTGGTGAAAGGAGTTTGCAACTTTATTGTTCATCAGTGCCAATTAAATGCAAACTCAATGTTAGCCAGACATGCTTCCTCCTGAATAAACAACTCAATTCTGTCCTCCCGAGGCTGGGGAATTTTAAATGTGCAGTGTCTCTTTTGGAATCTAATTTCCACCTGACCTTCCAGTGCCTGCTCTGTGTTCTGTGGCAGCTATTGAGCTGAGCAGGTAGTGTCAGTACAACTGCAGGGCACTTTCCAGAAGTGCATTACAGAGCATCTCTCTTGCCTGCCAAGGGCTGCTTGTTTTGCTGTTGTTTCTGCCAGAGCAAGATTGTATGAGCTCTTCTTGATTTTCATCTCGTGGGGATGAAGTTTTAGGCTCACCTTTGCCAGCCTGTGAGGTTCTGCTGTTCCTGGCAAGTGAGGCTTTGCAGGATGTGAAGCCTTTCAGCTCAGTCTGAAAGCAGTGGCTGCTCCCAGGTTTGGAGAGGCCTGGACTGTGCTCCCTTCTCACCCATCAACCCCAAATTCTGAGCCTAGAGAGTGCCTTAAAACTGAAACATGAAGGTACAAATGCATCTTGCAACACATTCTCTGACTAGAAGCCAGGTGGATTTCCCCAGGTCTGCCAGGACTCCAGACATGTTCTCTGTGGAAACTGCCCAGATGGCACAGAACCCACATCCTGCTTTTTACTGCTTCTTTTAGTGAGTATTGGTCAATCTGTTGTCCCTGGGAGGAAAATGCTGCCTTGTATCTCAATCCCCATTTCTCATTAGCAACCCTGCTAATGAAATCCCAGTAATGATGTGGACTGCCAAAAGCTGTGCCTCATCCAGCCTAGCCTGGAATGTTTCAGGGATGGGGCATCCAGCACCTCTCTGGTCTCCTGCTGGGCACTTGTGTAAAGGCAGCAGGGGAAAAACTGGGCTTTAAGTGCTCCAGCTTAGTCCTGATGATCCTGTATGCCTGGCTAAGGGCTTTCCTTGTTTCTGTTCTGGGGCATCTCTTTTTGCTCTTAAGATGGACTTGGGCTTGTGAAAGAGACTGATGCAGAAAGAATAAATTCTGAGTTTGGGGCGCCAGCCCCACGTGTCAGCCTGTTCTCACCTTGTTCCATGAGGAAAATCACTGTGCCAAAGTAGGAGCCTTAGAGCCACGAGACACCAGTTGATTAAGAGAGTATTTTCTAGTTTTTCAAGCAGGCAGATGATGTGGGTTTTGTCTGCTTTGTTCCTAAACACTCTTCTCAGAGCACCCCATGGATGAAATGGGCTGAGCACTTCATGAAGGAGCTGATTCTGGCAGGGCTGAGGCATGAAATTGTTACCCAGCTCTGCTTGTGGATGTCACAGCTGTCAGCCCTGCAGCTGAAGGCACAGATGTGATTGATTACCTGGGCAGTGCTGCTCTGCTCCCCACCAGGAGCTCAGGCCCTCAATTATGTCAAATTTGGCTATTCCTCACATAACTCCTCTGCCACCACCCCAAACACAGACCTTCCTTTCCCTGCTGTCTGTAAGGCTCATCGGCTTCCCACACTCCTATCTATCACCTCCAGCCATTTCTGGTGTCACATCCAGAAGCTTTTTTACATCTTCACCACTTTCCTTAATCCCAGGCAAGGCCCTCGTAGGAGTCACTGAAGAAACACAAAGATATAGGTGTGATAAAGCCTTTTGCTGCCACAAGTGAACAAAACAAGTTTCTTTTTGCTGTAGAGAGAAGCAGCACCCCATCCCTAGAGCTTTTCATGGCATCCCTTTGTGGGTCACTGTGGGAATTTCAACGTCTGCAGGAGAAGCAAAACTCCTAACAAAAAGGTCACAAGAAAGATGATTCTAACGTTTGTATCTGGGGTGATGTTGTTCACCCAGGAATTTTAAAGAAATGCTGGAGTCTTCCAATGAAGTCCTGGGTTTAATGATTAGACCCAGAAGAAATGATCAGCTGGATTTTGAAGCCTTCAGCCTCACAGACATGTACTTGTTTGTGAGACCTGTACTTACTTGTGTTGCTCTGAATGCCAGAGAAAAGCTGAGGAGTCAGTGTTAGGCCCTGCACAAAGCTCTGTAAAATGTGAACCTGTGATATCAATCTCTTAATTACAGCGGTTGAATTTCCTGAAACCTTTATTCCCTGACTTAACTTCATTGAAAGATCCTGGTTGCAATTAACCTTTAAACGCTTAGGCAATTGCGAGAACTTCTGAATCCCTTAATGCATTAAGAGATTAGGGATGCCTTTTGATGGCAGGAATTCAGTTTCTGGGCTGTCTGGGAATGGGTAATTTCCACTGTCTCTCCTCTATTTAGATGTTGTGCTGTACCAGCTCCTTTGTTTGTACTCATTTCCCCCAGGTCTGCACTGTCACACCTTCATCCGTGCCCTCGGGCTTGTTGCTGCAGCCGAGGTAAAACCATCTAAAGCGGTGCCTAAGTGGCTGCTGCTCGGGACAGGCTTCAGGAAAATCTGTGAACTTTGGTTTTTATTGTTGGCAAGTGCTTCTCTGCAAAGACAGACTCCAGAATCCCAATAACACCCTGAACCACAGAGTGCTGAGGGTGCTGCACCCCTGCCCTGTGAACAGCAGGTGCTGCAGACCTCACCTTCACCCTCCCTAAAGTTCTTAAAAGACTCCATTTTTTGCTTGAAGGAAGGCTATTTACACCTTGGCATCTTCCACTGGCTTGTTCAGGATTACATTCACCAAAATAAATATTCCTCAACTTCTCCAATTTTCCAGCAATTTGACTACAGCAGTTATTTGTGTAACACTGTTTCTCCCTGGCCAGGGTATTCTGTTCAAGCCATTAATTGAAAGCAGGAGTCCTTGGAGACACCTGTTGCTGTGTGAATGGCATGTGAATGGCTTTTACACCTTTTTGTGCACCTATTCAAGTGGAAAACAATAATTTTCACTGTCTTGCACGTCAGATATGAAGTTTAATTTATCACTGGAATCACTCCGAGGTGATTGATTCTGGGACCAGGAAAAAAAAATGTGATTTTGCTGCATGTGTAGGAAATGGGTAGCTCTGATTTACAGATCTTTAACAGGCTCTCTGAATAAAAGAAAATTTTTCATGTTGGTGGTGGAGATGCCTCTGGGATAACAGAGCAGAAAGAGAAAAGGGTAATGAGAACTTGTAGTGATTGATAACTGCAGGGATTTTGATCAGATTAAGGCAATTACTGATGGGATGATGGTCATTAGTACTTTGTTTTTAATACCGAGATGAATTGCTAGAAAGCAGAGAAGTGTGCTGAGATGAACAGGAACTATTCAGCACTTATTCTTTTGCTGGTGTCTTTTTTTTTTTTCTTGCTAAACATGATGAAAAGTAGATGGCAAAACAGGCTGGCAGACGTGGGTGAGTGAGCAGGGAAGCAGTGTGTGGGGAGCAGGGAGGGGATGTGGTGCTGTGCAGGCTGCTGGTGGCAGCACCCCTGGGCAGGGTCACCCTCCAGGTGCTTGAAATGAAGGAGAAAAAGAAGAGTGTGGGCAGAAAAGAGCCAGACACAAGAAAACAGCCTGGAAGAGTCAAGCAGACGTGCCTGTTTATCTAATGGAAATACTGACTTGATTAGAGCAAGCTAAACCCTTGGAGATGATTCTTGGTGATAAAAAGACTTTTTTATACAGCAACAGAAGTGAGAGAGAGGGGTTCTGATTAGAAGTGAAGCTGGACAAATTAGGAGCAATTTTCTTTTTGTGATGTGAACTGCAGGAAGAAGCTGCTGGGAGGGTCACAGGTGACATAGCCAGATGTCTCCATGTCTAGACTGGCTCATTGTTAAGAATTCCATCTTTTGCCAAGCTGTACCTCAGTCAGCTGCAGACTTTGCTGTTTCCAGCACAGGCAGGCTGGAGCTACATGTGAGGGTATTTCAGGAACTTCTGTGTGTTCATCCCCCTGCTCCACCATGGGTTCTGTGACCCTCATTTAAGGACTGGCCTGAGGAACAGATTTGCTGTGTGGCAAACCCAGTCCTTGGGCTTTAAAACATCCCCCAGCCCCGTGGGCCACAGCCAGGTAAGGCAGAAATCACCTACAGCTGAGCTTAGTCCTGCCCACTGATCCTACTGAAAATAAACATTTCCAAGAGGAGCTAGAGATGCTTTAGTTAGAAATCCCTGTGAGAGCCCTTTAGTGAGCTTTAAAGCTGGCAAGTTGCAGGTTTCTGCGTAGGTTCACATGTGTAGTGAAACTCCCACAGCCATCCTGTGAACCCTAATTAATGAGCTGTGTCACAGGGGTGAGGCCTCTAGGGCTGCTGTGGAATCAGGTGTTGATCCTTTAAGGAGAACTTCCTGTTACTGATGTTGAGGCTGATAATTCTGTCTCTGAGGCAGAGGAGATGAGCTCAGCCCGTTGCAGCTGGCTGGGAATGCAGGCTGTGCTGAAGGGGAGGATGAGCTGCCCTGACATTTACATTGGCAGTGCCCAGAGTGGATGTGGACAGACCCAGCATGGTGGCACTGGTGAAGTCAAGCTCTGGTAGCACTGCCTTCCAAATAAACATCTTGGGGAATGAAGGCAGTCATGGCATGTGCCCTGTGAGGCACAGGAGCCAGCTCAGCTGTCCCTGTGCTGGGAATGGGGGGGATGTGAAGAGTCCTGTGCCCTGGGCAAGGGTCTGTCTCCTGCCCTGAGGGGTTTCTCTGGGCTTTGGGATTTGCAGACAGGTTTGTCTTCACTCACTCCTTTCAACAGGAAGCCCTCTGCACTCTGTGAAGCCTGCACAGCTTTCCTGAGCTGGAGATCCGGGGCTGCTGCCCCTTCCCTGGGTGCAGCCTGGGAGGCGCTGGCATCTGGGGGGATGCTGGAGCCAGGGTGGGTTCTGCTCATGCAGATCCCGTGGGTTCAGCAGGGGAAGCAATGCCAGCAGCAAGCCTGTGACCAGTGCCTGCCTTGGCTCTGCTGGCAGGGGTGGATTTATTCATCTTCATTTTAGAGAGGATTCCTCAAGAGAGGGGGAAGACACCCAGGGCAACCAAAGAGCAAACAGTGGACTCTGGGTGTGGAGGGGAATGAAATACATCAGGTTTGATTCTTGCTTTCCTTCCAGGCATCAGGTGTAAACTACAGGGGATAAACAAATGGGCAATGACTGCATCTGCCTGTCTCTCTCCCTCCCATCCAGGTCTGCCCTGCTCCAGTGAGCTCTCGAGCAACTGCAAAAAGTGCATTCAAGATGTGCTGTTTGCTGAGCTGGGGAATGCAGCCAAGCTCAAAGCAAAGCCCCAGGTTAGCCCCCAGGTTCATGGGCTTGTGCTTTGTATTTGAGAAGATCATCTGCTCACCCTTTACATGAAAACACGAGCTTAAGGCAAAGAGATGCCATGTCTCATAAATCAAAGTCTGGCCTAATAGTGATGTTGTGCTCTTCTCCCTGGCAAAACAAGCCAAGAAAAACTGGAGGACCCCCTGAGTGGGGGGGCTCCAAATCCAAGCAGTGGATTTAACTGCTGCCCTTCACGTGAGGGGAAGCATTTTCAAGCAGGAAGACTTGAGATAGTGAGCTGCTCCCTGATTCTGAGGTGATGGTCCAAGTTCACAAAATGTTGGGAACATATCTTGCATTAAAATGTATGTCTGGATTTGTAGGCACTAAAAAAAAGCCCCTGATCTTATTAAAAACAAATAAGAAAAAGCCACGGCCTTTGGCAGTAAGAAATATCTCAGTCTGAAAGCAAGACAAATTATTTCTGTAAATCCCACCAGGAGAAGTTGTACAGATTTATTCTTTTGCTTTGCATCTCATTTCAGTCTCGTCCCTTCTGTATTTTTTGTGGACTGTTCCAGTTGCTTGGCTGTCCTGGGTGCTCTCTTGTCTTGCCTGCACACACCACGTGGGGAATCTTGCATGCAAAAAGCCTTTTTTCCTTAATTTGGCCCCAGAGCCATATAGGTCTATGGAAATGAGGTGGTGCATAAATCATCACCCAGCTTTGCCTGGAATGTGCCAGTGGCTGATCTGACACTGTACCAGCACAGAGCTCCCTTGTGAGTGTTTCCTTCAAGGCCCTGCTGGGAGCATCTGATGGTGGCACCAAACTGTTCTGGGAGGAACAGCTCCTCCTTGGGCCATGGAGATGGGTGGGAGCTGGGTGGGAGCTGGGTGGGGGGGAATGGGGCTCCCCAGCCCTGCAGGGCTCTGGCACAGTCCCTCCTTTCTGGAGTGCTCCAAGGAGCTGTGCCTGCACCGTGAGACCCATCCTCTCCTCCTACACAGGAAGAACCCAGAAACCTGGGGGAGTTTCTGCAGCCTCTTGACTATCTATTCAAAAGAGACACCTCCACCTCCTCTTCTTCCTCCTCCTCCTCCTCCTCTGGAATTGCTGAAGTGGCAGCATGGCATCACATTTCCAGCCTTGGCTAACACCACCCAGCTGCTGCTTTGGGTCTGACTGGGGATTTGTTCCTTGGCTTTTGTGGTGAAGTGAGAAAACCCTTCTCTCTCAGGAGTGGGTGCAGAGGGCAGACTCTGGACCACGCTGCAGACTGGAGTTAGCTCCCAAAAAGGGGGTGAACAACAGAGAAGAGGGAGGGATTTGTGCTGCTGGCTTGTCCTTATGGGCTTGCCCTTGTGGAAGGAGAAAGCAGCTCACCTTTGTGGTGACAACAGTGACAGTCACCTTCGTGGTGACAGCAGCTCACCTTTGTGGTGACAACAGCCACCTGTGACAACAGTCACAGTCACCTCTGTGGTGACAGCAGCTCCTCCTGTGCAGGGTGGGGCTGGTGCACAGTCCCTGCTGGATGCAGCGTCCCTCCATCCGAGGCAGAAGGCAGATGAACACCTGCAGGGTGATAAACGGCCCCAGCTTTGCATGCAGGCTGTGCCTGGCTCCTGCTGGAGAGGCAGATAAGGTGGTTTGGAAATCACCAGGCATGGGAGGTTTAGCAGGCAATGCTGATCAGCCACGCTGCTTTCCAGACACTGCTTTGCTCCTAATCCTGGGTGGATTTTGGATGGCACTGGTGATGGGGAATCTTGTCTTAACTGGAATTTTCGTGGAATCTTGCTTCTTGGAACAGGCTGAAAATCCCCAACCCCCGAATTACACAAATTCACTGCAAGATTTGCTTTCATTTTTACATTAAATCGTCATTACTTGTAAATGACCTTCCCTGACTTTGGGTTGTCACGAGGAAAAAATACATTTTCACCAGGCATGTGGATATGGAGTCAATTTCCACAACAGCAGGAAATCAGCCAGGGCTTGTTTAGCTGCTGGCAACTTGCTTCATCTGGAAATAGGAGAGTGAACATCAGGCCTGAAGTCAGGCACAAACCAGTTCTTGGAATGCTGTACAGCTGCATTCGCTCTGAGATCTGCACTCTGTCTTGTTCTTGGCTGATGAGATGATTTGGGATGATGAATTCTCCTGTGGGACAGCAGCTCTGCTCCTGTCCAGGCTGAGCTAAGAAGGTAATACATTTAGGTACTAATCCATTTAGGCTGAAAATGTGATTCCAGAGGACTTTTGCTAAGTGCAGTCTCCTTCTATGATTTCTACTATCTCCTCCCATAAAAGTATATGTATGGGTGCAGTGAATGTCTCCCATAAATATAATTGTAAAGTAATTCTAAATATATTCATTTATTTTCATGAGTGCTTGTCATTGCCTAGTCTGGCCAGCCAGGAGTGCAGCCCTGTTAGATTACCTCTGTAACAACCCTACTGAGCAGCAGATGAATATTTTAATCATCTGTTTAATGGTTGCAGGAGACTCCACTGGCTTGCCAGGTTTTAACATGATCTGGGGAAGGGTTCAACAGAGGGAACTGACCCCAAAAAATCAATGTGCACTGTGAATTTGGAGAAAGGTTAGTGAATTGTTTCAGCTGGGGCGGGGGGGAAAGTAATCACTTTGTTATTTGGAAGCACTAACTCGTTTTTAATTTGAAATGTTGACTTTTATTGAACAGTTTCCCTTATTTAAACTTTGATCCAACAGCAAATATTAGTAAATGGGTTTTAACAACCTTTCAAGTCAAACAATTTTGCTGGCTGACTCCAAGCAGAATGCTCTTGTTTGCTTGTCTCAGTGACGGCTTGAAAACAAAACTTTCTTGTCTAATTTGTTTGGACATGAGCTGTTTTCCAAAGTTCACCCCCAAACCCTGCAAAAATCATTATTTATGAAGTTTTGGTCACTAATTGAAAAACAACATCATCTACTTTGGCTAAAGCAAATTTATTGCAATTGCAATATAAGAATAGAAGTATTCATTTTACAATTAACCCTAGGTAATTTTTACATTTCAAGCTAATATATAGGAATACTTTGGTCATGACAAAGTACAGTTTCCTTTAAGATTACCTTAGAGCCTTGAAACTGAACCTACGTATTTTTATTTTTTTAAGATTTTAATGTAGTTGATGAATTTGCCAACATCTTTCAATGACCTTTAGAACTTGGATCTTTCCAGAACTGACTTAATTAAAGATGAGATGGAACCAAAGTGAATGTTTTATTGTTCCCTATTAAAATTCTCCTGAATTATTCAGCTGTCAGAGATGGAATGGAATTTATCATTAAGTTATTCACTTAGATAATTAAAGGAACCCGCAGCTTCAGTAGAAATGAAAGTAGAAAAAGGCAGCAGGGTGCTGCATGTGACAAGTTCACTTCCTGGCAGAATTCTTGGGATTATTTAATTGTCCACCCATAGGTTGAGGAGGGTCCATTGAGTTCCTGCTTTTGATTTTTAAATCTGTAATAGAGTATGCAAATTGAAGAACTCCCAACAAAGCCCAGCTCAGCTCTTCTCCATGTGCTGAGCCTGAGGGTTATTAAAAATAGAGGTTACAAGATCCAGTCCTTGGTGCTTCTGTTATTCCAAGTGCTCCCTGAAACAGCTTCCTGCCCTCATCATCACACTGAAAATCAATTGCAGGGAAATAAAAAGAACATCTGGGAAGAAGAACACTCTGTGATACAGAGTCTTACGTGTGGGTGCCCACAGTAACTGTGCTGGAAGAAGGCTTTCTCCAGGGTGGGTACAATCTGCTCCTGCCACTGAGGGAGCCAAATTGGTTCCATGAATCTATTTGCTATTCATAATTATTTTCACAACTGGAAATTATTTTTGCTGGATTAATTAAAAAATAAATATCCTGAAATGTGAGGAAAGCCTAACTATAGAAAATTCTGACTAATGGGGGAAAGAGAAGCTTGCAGTGCCCAGGCTGGACCTAGGGATGGGGTTTTTTTTCCATTAGTGATTTAGAAAATTCTGTAAGAAAGACAATGGAGATGGTGAAAAATTGGGTGTTGAAGGGGATGTGATGGTGAAAGCATTTGTTAAAAGCCCAAACCTACAGCCCTCAGCATTCCCTGCAGTCACTCCTAAACCTCCACTGTTCTGGCTTTCACAGTTGGCTGCAAATTAGACACCATGTCATAAATCCTGATCTGTTTATCATAGAGCATTTCCAAACTATGTGATCTTCATTTTAATGAACAACTCTTATAAAAACAGAAATTTATAAATTCAGTGCTCGGAGTTCCAGTGAGCGAATGCAGCACTAATTTCAAACTTCAGTGGCTTTTCTATTGCACCTGCAACTCTTAGATATTTCTTTTCCTGTCTGGCTGTGTTTTTGTTCTGCCAGTGAGTGTTGGCTGTGCCAACAGTGTATAAAAAGGATACATAATGCAAAAAAAGGGGTATGCCACTGGCTGTCACAACTGCCTGGAAGGAGTCTGTGCTAAGGTGCAGGTCAGTCACAGGTGACAGGACAAGAAATGGCCTCAAGTTGTGACAAGGGAGGTTTAGTTTGGGTAGCAGGAAAAATTTCTTCACTGAAAGGGTTGTCAAGAACTGGAATAGGCTGCCCAGGGTATTAAAGCAGTCACCATCCCTGGAGGGATTTAAAAGATGTCTAGATTTGGCTGGGACCAATCTGAAAGGTTTCATAGCCTTGCTGAAACATTTCCTAGCTGTTCCTCCAAGGCCTTTTTCCCCAAGCCTAAAACCTAGTCTCTGGAATTCTCTAAGGATTTCTACTATCTCCTTCCAACAAAATGTCTTAGTTCTTAATGCTATCAAGGTGAAAATAGATATTCTCTTGCATGGTGTTTGCAGTCACAGACTTCATTTCTAGGTGTCTCCACAACTGCTTGGTCAAACAAGATTGATGTAACATCAGAAAGCAAAGTGTGCTTCTACCTCCTGTGCTCTCAGAAGAGAGAGAAAACTCTTATTCAAGGTGTTGAAGTGATTTAATTTCTTGCAGTCTAAAGCCAGATTTTGTTAATATTCTCTTTATAAAGAGTGGGCAAGTCCCGTGGGACAGCAGTGCATTCCTGAACAAGAGGCAGCAAAGTTTGGTGGGACCTGTGCTCTTCCCTGAAGATCTGAGCAGCAGAAAAATGCAAAGATTGAAACACCCCATTCTAGAGGTGACTTCCACACTCCTGCTCCTCCCCTGGGATCAAAGCTGAGCTGTTGCTCCTTTGGCTCTTGGACAGCAGGACTACTGCAGGCCCAATACATCACACACCCCCCTGAAGGTGTCACAGAGCCCTCTGGCACCCCTCCAGATTTGCCCCATGGACAAGGATTTGCATTTCTGATAGTGATGGACTGGTTTGCAAGAGAATTTCATCTCTTAAGCATACTCGGGTTTGCTTTTCAATTAGGCTTTGTTTTTATTACAAGAAACTGAGTGTTTACTGGAAAAACATGTGATGGAGAAACTGATCTGCCCACTTTAAACCCCCCAGGGAATTTGATCCAAGGCAGGCAGGAAATTTGCTTGCCTGCAGGTGACAGCCTTCCTCAGAAATCCCAGCCTACATCTGAACTTATTTCATACCTACACATAATGCTATATGATTTTTGAGGCTATCTTAATTAATTTTCCATTATTATTTTTTTTCTCCTTAAATGTTTTATTTAAGCATTTTACTGTGCACTAAGGAAACAAACAGATTTGTGGGAAGAGGATTGCTGTGGAGTAACATCTGAAATCAGAGTGGAATAAAGTTTTAATAAATAACAACAAAGGAAATTAATTAATAAAGAGCATGAGTGTTTATGGAGAGCTCAAGGGACAAGGGCATGATGCTGATGGATGTTTTCTTACAGCTTGCTCTAGGAAATGCATATCTATATCTGGAGTGCAAGTCATGGGCTGTGCTGGCTAAAGAAGAATGTTGGTGTGGTTACTGCTCTAGTGTTAATTTTTTAACTCTTCTTCTTGGAAAAGGTGTTTGTGTCTGTCCCTTTGTCCCCTGCCTGCCCTCTGTCCCTCATCTAAAGGTGCAGCAGTTCACAGCTGGGTTGAAGATGCAGCGTCTGCACATCCTTATTTTCCAAGCAGCAAAACCATTACAGGGTGTGAGCTGCCCTTTGTCCTCTGCAGATAGAGAAGTTTACTGCACAAAACTATCCTGGCTATCACCCCTCTTAGCCAGGGCTGTTGTTGATCTCTGCTGTTGTCATCTGAACTCTCAGAGTGTTGATTTCTTCCCCTGAGAGTGTTCTTGACCCACTGCTGGATGACAATGCCAGCCTGACACCTCTTGGGTTTTGAGCACCCGAGGGACAATGGAACTGCTCAGCTGGATAAAAAGAAACCATCTGAAAACACTCCAGTCCTCTCTGTGTGCACCAAAAAACAGGATTGCTGGTTACATACAGCAAGAGCTGAATGTACCTGGTAGTTATTCAGATAAATATCTCTGCCCTTTGAAAGGGCAGCATCAGCTGCCAGCAATCACTTAGGAAAATGATGTTTTTAATGACTGATAAGGTTTGTCCTCCCCCATTTTGTGTGCCAGAGTGACTTTTGGTTTTTTTTTAATAGGTGCAAACTGGATTTTGTGACTATTGAGGGAGCTCTCCAGGTTTGACAAAGAGGGAATTAAGTTTTAGGAAGGAGCTGTGATCCAGAGAGTGGGAATGAGTTTGGTGGCAGTGTGATCCATCTGCTGTGCCTGGCAATCTGTGGGTTTGGACTTGCTTAAGAAATGTAACGATATGGACTCAAGATATTATATTCTGTACAGTCATGTGGCTTAATGGAACAGGCTGGAAGCTGGATTTTCTCTTTAATGGGTAACTCACAGTTTGGCTAAAATGTGACAGTTTCAAGCAGAATAAAATTCTGAAAACAAATTTCAAACGAGTGAAAACGTATAAAATTGACAGCTTCAGTTGATTTTTAATGGTGGAAACCTTGGAAATTTCTGGATGAAAAATCTTCTAGAGAGAAAAACAAAAGTTTTCTAAGGGGTGAGAAAGGGTTCATGGTTGGCTTTTTTTTCATGTTAGTAAAGTGAATCTGCCATTAAATTCCATTTTTGAATGTGAATTATGGATGTTTGCATATAGAACATAGGTCAGACCAATCCCTAAGCTTGCAATTTTATAGAGGAAGACATTCATATTTTCCATGGGCTTGCAGTGGGAACTGTATTTTTTTTTACTTGCTCCTGCCATGAGGAATAGAGCTTTTAATTAAAATGACAAAGTCAGACTAGTCAGACTCCCATTATCATATTTAAGAAGGGCTTTGGGGAGCTGTAAACATGACAAGGTGATTTAACAGAAAAGTGCCTGACTTGCTAAGCTGTTCCCTTAGGTGCCCCAACATGCCTCTTGGGGTATTTAATATCTCCTTCGCTGCAGGACCAAAGGATGTGCTTTGTTCTGATATTCCTACAGCCCTTTGCATCCTGATAATTTTTCCATTATCCTCTTTTAATTCTAACCTCACTCACCCTCCTCATTTCATTTTGTGCTCTTCTGTGCTCCCCAAACCTCAGCAAACCCCAATCTTCCTTGAGCTAAAGTGTTTTTAGGAAGAAATAGGAGCAAGACAAGTTTTTAGAGTCCTGCAGCGAGGATTATGGTTGTTATGGTTACTGGATTAACCATATTGCTGCCACATCTGGATTCATCCAGAGTCTGATCCCCACTGGAGGATGTGCAGTCCCACCCTACAAGATAAACCTTGGCAAACCTGTCCAACCATTTGTCACCATTCAGAAATAAAAAAGCCCCACAATGATCTCTCTTGTGGTACTTCAGGCTCTGTAGCTGCATCCATGGGCTCCAAGTGTGTTGGGTGGGACAGGTGGTTGAAAAGACTCAGAAATGATTCTTCTCAGGACATTTATTATTTCTTAATAAATCCATCCACTTAATAAACTGCAGAATATAAAAGTGCAGGATATAAAAATCCAATCCACTTAATAAAGTGCAGAATATAAAAGAATATAAATATATAAATTCCACATAAGTATTCCCTTAGGAAGATGTTTTTTGGTTTTTTATAAAGAAGCTTAGTTCATTTCTGACCTGCACTCTTACCAGCATGGTTAAATGTGAGGCTTAGAGACAAACATGTTTGAGCAAGAATGATCCCCAGAGAAACATGATTTTGGCAAAAGGATTGTTTTAATTTTCAGTTGGGACTAAAACAAGTTGGCTGCACAAGAAATGTCTGTGGAAAGCTGTGTGGAGAACAGGAGATCTTGAAATGTAAATCTCAAAATGCTTGAAAACAGTGAGGAATTAAGACAGAGAGGTGCAAACATGACTTCTGCTGCTGTCTCTTTTCTCTTACTTACCTGACTCAGGGAAATCCTCCTGTTCTCTCTGCAAGGACTGATCTGGGAGAAGCATCAGCGTGCTCTCATCTCTGGAAAGCAAGCCTTGTTAATACAGCCCTGATGTGCAAAGCTGGATTGGATTTTTCTACCTGCATTTATGTTTTCTTATCTGGGGTATTTTATTTTCCAGGTATTGTTTTCCTTTCTAGTGATAGTTTTGCCTGCAGTGATTTAACTCTGCCCCCTGACATGCACAATTTCAGTGGTTTCACTTTGCACTCTCTTGATGTGACTTCACCACCTTGAATCCCTGGACCTAAAAATCAACCTTGCTTGTTCTTGTGAGCCTCTCTAGTAACTACCTGTGGGTGTACAATGAAATCTTTACTGATTATATATAAAGTTATTATTATAAAATGATAAAAAATTGTATTCATATTTCATAATAAGAAATTAAATAAATTTATAAATTCAATAATA